>BQNB010049598.1:21004-32441 GCA_026074375.1 Tanacetum coccineum | reverse complement strand
ATAAATTTGCTTAGTAAATGAGCATGTATTCTCACCCCGAAAATAGTTTAAGAAAACCATTAAAAAGAGAAAAGGTGGGGCTATGAACTCACCTCAGTGAATGAACGGATAGTGAATATCAAATAAGTGAAAACGTCACGTGAACGTCCGAATGCAACCTAATTAAATATGGGTCGTATAAGTATAACGTATTTATAGTAAATACTACATCACAAGTTATAATGTTACACCACCAACTAATACTTTTTGTTTAATTTATAAGATTTAAACAATATAAATTTGTATCTTGAAAAATAAATGTCCACGTAATTGTATGTGCAAAGATAGTATACTTGTCTAATAATTTAGTTATTCGCCAAAAACACTCGATTTAATGTTGTTATTACTTACATAATGTTACCGTATAAGTAGTTTAATCGTCTTGCAAAATAATATTTATAAAGTTAAAACTCATATAAATATTATATAAATGATTCTAAAATGTTTCGCAATTTTTTTTATTAAAACGAACCAACACTATTCATGTCAGGAAACGTGTCTAGTTTACAAACTATACATCCGAAAATTATGAAAATTGGCAGGTTTATGTAAAATGTCGTTCCGAACAACTTTGTAGATTTACACATCGACTCAATCGGACCCGAAGGCCCTCGAAAGTGAGCTTCAGCAGCCGCTGAAACGTGCACGGTTTCACAGCTTATATATATATATATTATGTCGAATCTTTGTAACGCCGTATCTTACTCGTTTTAACTCCGATTTTAGTGATTCTTTCTCGTGCAAGTTTCATAATTAAAAGTTCTATTTAACTAAAAATAATTTCCATCAACCCCAATGTTATGAACCAGTAGTCAAGTTTTTATTAAATTACTTTTAATAAATTTATTTTTATCTGTAAACATGCAAATAAGTAAATTATTCGGTTTTATAATTCGGATTTTAGAGTTCTTTATATGCTTACGATCAATTATGACTTGTAGGCACCAAAAACCCACCACACACCCACATACTCCTTAATTTGATTTTTATAAAAATATAAAATAAATATTTTATTTTCGAGTTTAAAACAGTAGATATTTATAAAAGTTTATAAAAATTGTTTTTATAAGTTCTTAACTTAAAATAGAAAAATACTTCATCTCGTCACTCAATTATGTTTAAATACATATAACTTGTGTGTATTTTTTAGGCCTCTAATATGCGTCCCTCAAATATAGTCCAAATTTGTCCAAGAATAATGTCATTTATGTTTATATAACTTTGTAATTAACTTTAAACAAGAAAATTTAACCATGATCTTTATAAGTTAATCCATACTTATAATAGCGTGTCTTTTGCATTTTTAAGCATCATATCACTATATACGTACATTGTTTGGATCATCATATATGTTAAACTTTATTTTGTAAGCTTATGAATAACAAAACCTAAGTGGTGATTAACAGATAACTAGTAATGTATATTAATATGTAAATAAAGTATTGGACAAGATGGACGGTTAGGGACCTTAAGAGAATGCAAGCCCTCCCAACACCCACCCCACCACCAACCCCACCCCCCCCACCACTTGGTGAAGAACACAATATTAACCATTTTTAAATATCAACCAAGCTTCCAAACCTTCTTGTAACACCTTAAATATCAACTTAGACTACTTGTACACTTGATAGAAAAAAAATATGGCTTGATCTTATGCTTTAAGTTGGGACGTAAGCTAGGATGTACACAAAGAGAGTTGTGTTAATTTTTCTAGTAATGAAATATGAATGAATGAATAATTAGAAGTACTTATTCTAAAATGCAAAACATGAGTAGATCAAAGTAAACTATTTGAAAGAAACTTGAAGCTCATTAACATGTAAATGAGGAGTCAAGAACACAAGAGGCAACATTGGAAATATTGGTCAAGATTGCTAGCTATATGTACTAGACTTAATTGGTAAAAGTCTTGAAAAAAAAATGTTGGTGTCCTTTGGTCTTGTGGTTGTCGAAATAAAAGGAAGGAAAAGGAAGCAAAAAAAAATTGCTTTGATATTTTTAGTAGAAGTATTCTAGGAATACTTGTAGTTTAGATATGTATTGGTGCTTTAGGGTATGCCTAAATGTATTAAATTGCGAAACGTAAACGCTTTACGTCTCCAATAAAAATAAAATATAAAAAGTTAATTATTATTTTCGTAAAAATAATATAAGGCTTGCTTGACGTAAACTTTAATTTGTTTGGTGTCCGTTTACGTTAAATGATAATCTTTAGCTTACGCGATTTAACTATATGATAAGAATTAAAAGTAAACGCGTACGAGACGGAAAGAAAAAAAATAGTGAAATAAATGACGTCGTAAAATGATCTGAAAACACGAAATGTTACAACTCCCCCCCCCCCCCTCCCAAATTGACTCACTTATAAAAATGATACCATTTGTTAGAAAATTATTGTCTTTGATAACTTTATGAGGGATGGAGTGTTGAACACACAATTTTAAAAGATTTTGAATTGTCATTGAGAAATTCTTGAAAAATTGTGTTCAACTTTTGAAAAACCACATGTTAGAAGACTTCTCTTCTAACGCCAAGGATAAGCGCACTTATGTGTACACTCTCCTTTTCTTAAGCTTAAAACTTTGAATGTTTTCGTAAGAAAAATGCTCGTCTGATAATAGTTTATTGTCTTGTTGTGAGGTATATGTTTCCTTTATAGACAAACTTTCTTTATTTGAAGTCCCGGGTTATGTACTTGATTTGCACATAAGCATTAAGATAATTAGGGAATGACATGTTCTAAATCATTTGAAATCTTGCTAAAACTTCATTTACACCCCGGATAATATTAATGTCATTTTTTGGTTCGTTAATGTTATCGATTCCAAGAGACATGTCGAGAAGATTATTTTTGGAATTTTTTAATTTTCTGATTTTGTATTTGGTTTTTGAACTTTTATATTTTTGTATTTGGTTGTATAGGTTTTATATTTTTGTATTTTCTGTTTCAAAAGTACTTAAAAGTCGATTTGATGAATATATCAAGCAGATTCATTTTCCAGAACCTCTAGTTTTGCTAGGAGTCTAAAATCCTCATACCAATCCGTTGACAAGATACGATGTATATATCTTCTCAGGTTAAGGCTTTAGTATAATGTCAGCTAATTAGGTTTTCATTTTGACATTAAGTGACTATTCATTTATACACGTTCAACCTTGTTCCATGTTAAAGTAGGTATCGAGTAGGGATGTACTTGGTACGTGATGCTGCCCCGGGGTTGCATGGTTTTGCTATGGCTGTTTGAGGAGTCGCAATATATCGGCATTTTGGTATAGGTCGATTCTTAATCCTTATGATGTGTATCAATCCCAAATTACTTGTGACAACTTGAGATAAGCAACGTAACTATGCTTTGCTGATGTCAATTGCAGTGCCATGTACTGCTTTACTTTTGACATTCAGGTGTACTATCTTTTCACTAGGAACTTGTTTTCTCAGTTGCTTTTGCGTGTATCAATGCATAACGACATGATCAGCATCTAAAAATGCGGTTTTAGTTCAGAGTCCCATATTTATGGTACCCTTTAAGTATCTAAAGATCCTTTTAACCTCTTTGAGGTGCTTTTCTGTTGGTCTTGCTTGACAAAGGTGCACATACTTCATACTGCGTGTCTATGTCCTGGTCTACTAGATGTCAAATACATGAGTGACCCGATCATACTATGGTAGTTTATTTGGTCAACGGGTTTTCCACTCAAGTTTGCATCCAATTTAGGTTTAGTAGCCAATGGTTTTCCAATGCTATCACATTTATCAATACCATGTTTTTGAGTATTTCTAAAGCGTACTTGGCCTCTTGATAAAGATACCTCATGGGGATTGGTGAATCTGAATTCCTAAGAAGAATTTCATTCCCCCCCCCCCTATTAAGGATGTCTCAAATCTACTATGCATAGTAGGAGTTTGTCAGGGAGTCTTTTAGAAAATTTTGGGGTTTGTAAACCCAAAAATCGTTGTCATCGACGTATAAATTTACAAAGTTAGAATTGTCATTCCGTATCTTATACATTAACGTGTGGGTCTATAGTACCTTTATTAAAACCTTTGGACATCAAGAAATTTGAGAGTTCATTATACTAGGCTCTTGGAGCTTGCTTCAATCCATATAGAGCTTTTCTTAGACAGTAAACTTTTTCTAGATGATCAGGATTAATGAACCCATCTAGTTGAGCAACATAAACCTCCTCTTTCATTGGACCATTAAGAAATGTCGTTTTAATGTCCATCTAATAGATTAGAAAAGATTTGTGTGCTGCGTAGGTGACGAAAATCCAAACAGCTTCTAAGAGAGCAACTGGAGCAAAAGATTCCTCAAAATCAATACCCTCTTCCCGTACATACCCCTTGGCTACAAGTCGTGCTTTATTGCAAATTATAGTTTAATCTTAATCCTTTTTGTTCTTCCATAACCACTTTAGCTTGATGACTTTCTTGCCAAATGGTTTGTCGACGAGTTCCCGGACTTGTAGTCTGATCGATTGTGAAGCTCATCTGCATTGAGCCTCTATCTAAGTGGAATCAACCATTTGCTTCCTTAATGTTTTTCGGTTCTGCCAAGTACTCACGGTGCGCGCGAACATACATATTTCAGGATTAGTTGCAAGTTGTCTTCTGGTTTGCACTGGCTTGGATGGATTTCCACGAACTTGTTCTAACGGGTGATCTTTAGTCCATCGGTGTTCAGATTGATGATGTTGGTAGAATGTATGCATATTTGAAATATCAACATAGCGAGTAGACGGCTCTGCTTCTTCACGTACGGTGAACTTAGTTTGGTTGTGTAAAGTTTGTCATTGTGTTGACAGAATTGTGCAGTCGTTGTGATTTGTCAAAGTTGTGTTTTCTCTTAAGCTTTGTGCAGTTTTGTTGTGTTGTGATTTTGTTTGTGTTTTGTTTAGGTTGAGATATATTTTTGTGTTTGTTAGGTTGTGTGTTTATGTGTTGTGTTAGGCATTAGTTAGATGTAGAGTGCGCAAGACTTTGAGCTGAGACACGCGCTTCGCGATTGCCTGCTAGGTGAAGTGTATTTGTTAGTTCGAGACAAAGGATTGTGTGATAGAAATTTCTAACTCGTAAAGACGGAAGCATTTATGGTTCTGTTGAAGGAATAGAGAAGACATTTTGGGATACCGAATCGTATGAAGTTCTGGTGTTGTTTTTCTCTTGATTTTGATTTAGGTTGTCATTGTTGTTGGTGTCTTGTAATTGTGTGTTTTTTTTTTTTTTTTTTTTTTTCTTTTGTTTTTTTTTTTTTTTGTTTTGTGTTTTTTGGGTTGTCGGTGTAGCGTTCATATTATTCAATCATCGAGATCGTAGTTGATTGGGCTTTTCGGTTTTATTCTATTGATCTTCTGGGTTAGCAACGTGGATTTTGAAGACTCCCACTCCTGAGGCGTGAATGTTTATGTTCAAAAAAGTCATTTCACGGTTCATTCAGTACTAGGCCCCACACAAATCATCGATTTTGCCTATGGGCGTGGGGCTAGAGTTGTCATAATCTGCGCCTTCGTTAATTCCTTGATTCTCAACAAGTTGATGTGAATTGTATCATCTTATCAATTCTGGTTCTCTTTTGTAGACCTATATCCCTTGACTTGAGTTGAATAGCCACCCAAATGCTCAAGAATCATCTTTTTCTTTCATCTTGTCGAGGTTTTCACCATCTCAGGTTATGTAACAAGTGAAACCAAATATGTGAAGGTGTTTGAGTGAAGGTTTTCTGCCATTAATGATGTGGTATGAAGTCTTTTCGTGTTTGGGGATAATGAGAGATCTATTCTAAGTTTGTTGTAACAGGGCGGGTTGCTATGGCTTTAGCCCAAAAGAATAAAGGAAGTTTAGAAGTTGAAAGCATTGTTCGAGAAGCCTCAACGAGAGTACAGTTCTGTCTTTCGACAACGCCGTTTTGTTCAGGTGTTCAAGGAGTGGAAGTTTGATCTTCAATGCCTTCTTCTTAAAATAAGCTTGGATTATAGGATTTACCACTTCTTGTGAATATGGCATTCACATGGTCATTACGAGCTTGCGGTGGTTGGTAAGCTTTGCTACCTTGTAGGTTTGGTTGAGTATTGCTTAGAAGAGATCCAGAAGGTCGACCAGATTGCTTGTCAGCGAGTCTGTCGAACTTATTATCAAGGTTTTGAATTGAAGCTTGATGATTTTTGGTTACTGTTTCTAGTTGAGTTTTGAGGTCCATGAATGTTTCTTTGACAAAGGCGTTGGTTGATTGTTGAGATTTCGTGAAATCGTTGAATTGTTTTTGAAGATCGTAAGGTTTATCATTGGTATTGGATCGGTAGTTATCTCGGTTGTAATCATTCTGTCCACTTGAACGCCAATTATCGCGATTCGAGTCTTGGCCGCGGTAAACATTGTAAAAACGAGTCTTATAGAAAGTTTGCATGAATTTAGCTTCTTCTTCACGGGACATAGGCATGTCGTCATCGTCAAGATCGGATGTTGGTTGTTTAGAATGAGACTGGAGTTCTTTGTACTAAGCATCCATTTTTATGGTCATGACATCCATTCGGGCCATAATTTTGTTAGTATCGGTATTACTGCTACCTTCATCGGCGAAAGCAACGATTTTCTTAAGAGATGTTTTGGTTTTTCGATTTTTAGCCCAATCGAGCTTGAGTAAGACTTTATCTTCGAGAAGCTGATAAGCTTGATTTGGTGTTTTATAGAGGAAAATACCACCAGCTGTGACATTTAGAACTTCTTGGGTTATTTCGCTAAGACCATGATAATTTTTTTTGATAATATTGCCTTTGGAAAGGTTATGACCATGGGAGTTTCAGAGCATTTCCTTTAACGAGAGTCAAGTAGTTACACTTAACAACAAATTCGTTTGCGGTTTCAGGAATGGTAATTGCGGAACTGGGAGTTGGAGCGACAACATGGTCGGCAGCCCACATGGGTTCATCATCCATTGGATCGTAATTTTGAAGAATATCAAGAAAGTGACAGGAGTAATTGATGTCGAGAATTGACGGATAGACAATTCCCGGGTGTTGAAGTAGATCATTTCTTTAATCGAATGGAACTCTTCTGTTTCGTCGACGAAGTCTTCGATTCAGAGTACGTTCAGGTTCAGGTAATGGTTCAACAAGTTCAGAATTGGAAGCACGTGTATGCATCCAAAGGAGAAATTTGTTTGGGTCAGTTTGCCAGAAAACTGTACGGCGATTTTTGAAAAAGAGGGGGAGTTAAAGTAATTTTTCAGAGTTGACTACAGAATAGCTTAAAAATCCCTGACAGCGGCGCCAAAAACTTTGATGTGTTTCAAAAGCTTTAAATTTATAATGATTGAAAATATCAATTTTATTATAGGGAAACACATGGGTAAAAGTATAACCCATGTATGTAGTATAATCTTTTGAGGTAAGACCAGGTCGTCCACAAGGATTTGAGTAGTATTCTAATAATCAGAAAAACAGACATTAACAATTTTGTAAATAACTTTTTTTACCAGTAATAATAAAAATGACTACTTGGATAGTTAAAAATAATTTATAAGTGTTGAAAATGATTAAGACCTCGAAGACGGAACCTTAACTTATAAAAAGGATTTCTCGTCATAAAATGTTTTCACAAATTAACTCGATTAACTCAAGACTTGTATTTAGTAGACTAGACCAAACGTGTCACTCAAATAGTTTAGTTACTTATTATATCAAAGCTTATTTTGTTTATCAAATTACGAAAGTGGATTTCTCGGCACAGACGATAAAGATCATAGACAAATCTTTAAAACCATATAGATCATAACGGGTCTTTCAACCTTTACCGATATGATTATATAATCTAAGATTGATAAGCAAAAACAGATAAGATAAGATATAACAGGATCACAACATAAGCTTGAGGTTAATAGGATCAAGATCATACCAAACTCTTATTCATTATCATAACGTCACCGAGTAGTCATGAGAGATTTAGCCTCTCATGGCTATGAGGTTCATAACATAAGATGATTCAACATGAATTTCCATTATTCCAATATACTAATT
Source organism: Tanacetum coccineum (assembly GCA_026074375.1). Lineage (NCBI taxonomy): Eukaryota > Viridiplantae > Streptophyta > Magnoliopsida > Asterales > Asteraceae > Tanacetum > Tanacetum coccineum. Next base: position 24,389 of record BQNB010049598.1, on the reverse strand, counting down.
TGATATTCTACTTCATTCTTGATCGTTTGATCTTGAATCTTCAAAAGGGTGTGGTGTTTATGGTGGAATGGATGAAGAATTTCTTAATGAGATGATTGAGTAATAAAGAGAGGAAGGATTTGTGGGATGAGGGGATGAATGAAATGTGTGATTTTCGTCCCCTCTTTATAGGCTAAGTCAGGGGTAAAAGTGCGGCGCACAAGGTTGTAAGTGCGACGTACTTAGTGATTAAATGCGAGGGTAATAAATGTTTTATTGAGAAAGTGCGGCGCACAAGGTTGTAAGTGCGGCGTACTTAGGGAGTTAATGCAGTAGCATTTAAGTCTTCATTAATTCTTCATAATCAGGTGGGAAGTGCGGCGCACAAGGTAGTAAGTGCGGCGTACTTTTGCACTTTAGAACTTAAATTTTATCTTTTTTTGTATGTTGTATTCTTTAGCATAAATACTCGATCTTTGTTGTGTTTATCTTCGGGATATCTTCAAGTGAACCTGCAAGCAATTCATGCTATTAAGCATCAAAAGTTCACGATAAATGATTAAATATATGCAAATAACGCCACCGAAAACATGTATAATTTGGGCGTTATTAATTATCCTTGAGATCTTCCCAGAACATTCAGAGTGATACTCTTTAGTATTCACAGTGACGAATGGAATTCCTTCTAGTGTCATCATCAAACAACACTGCGGTAGGTGACTTGCGAGATTCTATATGAATCGAGCTTGTGCTAACTAGATATCGATTTTGGTCCAGTAAATGAATTAACGACTTAATTAGAAAGATAGTAACTATCTGATTCACTCTTATCGTGTTGTCTTCTTTCAGACGTTCCGGTAATGAGAACAAGCAAGCATGGTCAATCTAAATACATTTGTGTTAGGGGGGGAGATCCTACGCTTTTAAAGCTAGAAATCTGTCAGGAGGGTCTTCCAAATTGACCTACCTGTTCACAAGTCGGACTTCACGTTTTTTTAGCGCTTCCTAGGATGATTGCAAACAGCCGCCTGAAAAAAAAATCAAACTGTCACCAAACCGCTGCCAAATAAATCAAGCAAACCGACTCTTATATTTTTGCTAACTCGGCGGCTTAATAAAATAATCAAACCGCTGCCTATAGTGACCAAACCGCCGCTGGTGAAATAAAGCAACTCGCCAACAAGATTTAACAGTAAACCGCCTCTTATATTTTTAATCAAACCGCTGCTTTAATATGAGTAACTCGCCGGGTATTATTATAATAGCAAACCGCTGCTGAAATTGACAACCCGCCGTGTATTAAAATAATGCAAACCGCCGTGCATTTTCACTTTGGGCATTATAACGTTTCATTTTTGCCAATATAATAATCAACCCGCCGTGGCAACCTGTCAAACCGCCGCTATTAAGCAACTCGCCGCGAGTTTTGTCAACTCGCCGGCAATAAAATATTCAAATGAATTCAACTCGCCGTTGACCAGGTCAAACCGCCGCCTGACAACTTTCCTAAAAAGGTGGATCTTGTCTCCTTTTTGTCAACTCGCCGGCAAGAAAATCAATAAAATAGTCAAACCGCCATGAAGAACTTCAAGTACGAATTGAGCAGAATTAACCAATTAAGCTTTCTAACCACGAATATAAGCTACAACCATACTATATTAAGTGTGTATAACAAGATTAAACACACATAAACTCGTATATCATTGAGGATCTTCAAAAACCAAGCAACTCTCCACGAAGAACATAGAAGAAATTCGAACCTTTAATCTTTGTAATCGAACTTGGAGCTTGTAGATCACATGTCATAGCAACAATATACCTTCCTTAGCATTTATAGCATGAAAAACAGCACGATTAACCAACCAAATGAGCTCAACCTATGATTTTGAGCCGTGGGGTTTTAGAGCAAAAATAAGCCACGAATTTTGAGCTTATTAACCACACAAATCAAACACGAATCCACCCCATGGCTCTGATACCAATTGTAGGTTCCCGAATTCACACAAACATGTATAGATCTAAAGAGATCTAGAGAGAGAAAGTTAGAGAGAGAGAATAGTTGAGAGAGAAAAGGAAAACACACTAAAGAGTGTGTGTAAAATGAAATAGATGCTTACCTCTTCCAAAGTTGGAAGAGGTATTTATAGTTCTTACAATACACCGGGTATTAGTACCCGGTTCAATACCGAAAGTCATACGTTTACCTATTAAACTACGAGCTATATTGAACAGTAAAATACACGGGGTGACCGAGTCTTTTTCTAATATCTAACACTACTAATCCAGTTTTCCATGAGAAAACTAAGCATTTGAGATTGATCTTCATCTTGTTAGAGACAAAGTTTCATCTGGTGTTATTAAGATTATAAAAGTTGTTTCTGCAAATAATGTTGCTTATATTTTAACAAATGGGTTGAGCATTGCTCTACACAATGAGTTTTGTGAAAAAGTTGGCCTGGTGGATATGTTTAAACCATGAGTCTGCGAGGGGGTGTTGAGATATATTACTGCATTATGCAGTCTCATGGTTTATATAAGTGCATGGGCTAATTCTACACTTTATTCTAACAATTTGGTGTTTTGTTTATGTTTTCTTTGTATTTAGCAGGCATTCATTTCTTCATGGGCTGAAGTGAAAGTTTGGAGGCTATATGTCCTCCTCATTCCCAGCTCTAGGGTTTCATTCTTTTAGTCTTGTCTCTCTCTCTAAAATTTGTCTCATCTCTCTCTCACTCTCTCTTGTTCATAACAATATTATGTTATCAAGATCATCTTGATCTTAAGTAGTATTAGGTCTCATATTGAGAGTGTTGTAGTAAGATATTCTTATTTGAGTGATCTTTGTATGATTTCTGGTGTTGCACTTATTTGAGGACAACACATTGTCTTTTGTATTGTACTGGTAAGCACACGATTGTGGACTTATCTTCTATAGCTGTAAGTAATAAAATAAGCACGTGGGGTGGTTAGCTAAGTGCAAATCTGGTGTTGGTAGTTTAGGTGATTGATTCTTGATATTTTTACATAACTATTCAGAGAACCAGAGTAATTTATGGGGTTATAAACTGATATTCAAAAGAGTTGAGGGTTAATAAGATATTATACTCAATTGCAACTTTACCAGCGTTGAGGCTGTTAGACAATGAAAACCCCCGTCGGTATAATTTATTATTCATCCATAATATATAGAGTACAAGACATAATCAAACCCTAATGGACCGAACCCACAAGCCGAGCTTGGGCCAACTAACTTAATCTATCTAATACTCCCCCGCAGTCCAAGCGGCGAAATCGCAAAAGCTCGGACTGAAGTAGTAAACTAGCAAAGAAAAAAATATTAACATAATAACTAGTTATTTGATGAAAGACAGCTGACAGCAAGCGGAGACTGATCTTCAAAACTGAT
>BQNB010049598.1:0-16918 GCA_026074375.1 Tanacetum coccineum | reverse complement strand
TAAAATATTTTAAAACATGTCTTCTCTAAATTTTCTATGACTTCTAATTAGAACTCGGTTTTAAAGAAACAAAAGTGTATGCTTCAGTGCGCTTTATCTTCAAAAGAAGAGAAATCTTATTGTTTTCGAGCATTCTTATCAAAAAAAATTCAAAAGTCTGCTCAGAACATACAACTTCTAAGTAAAAGTCAGCTTAGAACTTGGGTTTTCAAAGAAAGGAAAATGTTCATGTATGTACATTATTCCTCAACAACGGGAAGTTCATACCTTCTCGGTCTTGAACAAAGTCATATAAACATTCCAAGTTTTGAATGCTCAAGATAAGTATTAAGAAAATGATTTTGGATTTATACGCTTCATGATCTATCTAACATCAACTCATTTTCTTGTTGAGTATAATTTTTCAAGATATTTTCAAAAGAAATATTCAAAATCTTTTAAAATTGTGTGCTCAACAAACTCCCACTCTAAGTTTTAACTCTAATCTATTTTTAAGGGGGAGCATAAATTTAAAAAAGTATCTACAAGTGGTTCATTTGGCATGCAACACTTATTTTCCCCATGCTCGTTCATTCTACAAGTGGATCAACGTACATTAACTTGTATTTTAATTCACTTGTTAAATCAAAAATTACAACCTCGTATGCAATTTTTAAGGGGGAGAATAGTTAATAAAATATGATCAATACGACTTAACTCGGATAAGATCTTTTGAATATAAGTGCATTCCCGACCTCGCATGTGCAGAACTCTTTGATATTATAATGTATATGTGTAGGAGGAGCTTTTTGGTGAAATAGAAAACTCTCAATGTGTAATAAATGATTTCTCAAACACATTGATTGATTTTTAAAGGTTTTATGGCTACGATAGAAATACCCAAAGACCGACCAACTGTTGATTATTCAAGGAGATATAAGGCGGTTAATGTCACACCACGCCAAGGCAGAAATGCGAGGCGTAACAAGAATGGATATCATCACAACACAATGGTGTTTATATACAGAACTACAATGCATAAAAGAAACCAAGGTATATACACAAGGTGTCATGAAAATACCCAGACAAACATAAAAGATAACTAGTGTCTTGTATTGAAGCAAAGGGGGTTCACGTCAATACCAAGACATGCAAAACATCCAAAATAAACCTAAGCAGTTCAAAACCAACAACATTCAGTATTCATTCATGCAAGAAATAAACTAGGAGATCAAACTCCTCAAGCAGCCTATGGTCTCTCTAGCCACTCCTCTTATTCTTAAGATTCTCATGATGCTCACCTGAAAATGATGCTTAAAAACGTCAACACAAAGGTTGGTAAGAGACATAGGTTTACGACACACAATTAAAACTTTCAATCAATTACTGTGATTAATAAAAAGCAAGGTAGGACATATATGAACAATCATGAACTTATGCTAACATGCAATCTAATCATCATACCAAATCAACAAAATTATATACTGGGTAGGCGTACCCCTCCGATCCAATCAAATACTGAGTAGGCGTACTCATCCGATCCCAATCAACAACACTTGACGTGTCAAACACAGTACATGCAAGTAAATCACAACCCTTGACATGCCAAACACAATACATGCAAGTAATTCACAACCAACATGTATCACAAAGTCATATAATAGTCATACAATGTCCACACTCAATTAAGACACATAATCACAGCAATTAAAACATTTCAAAACCATTTGCATCATTTCTATCCCAATTTAAAAACAATGTAAAAAGAGGGACTATGAAACTCACTTGATGCTCAACGCAGCTTCCCAAATTTCCTAGCACAAAACTACACAATAAATATAAACGTGTTACACGCGACTAAGCCAAATGCTTAAGTCCATGCAACAATCATATGATGGATGTCTAAGGGGTTTACATACTCATGGGATCCACCTCAGACCACCATGCCCAACTTTAACCCTCTCATTTACTCATAAGTCTACTTAACTACATTTTACCCGAAAACGCAGAATTTTAGTGACACTTTCCAATTTTCCAAACCATACCTACTGACCCTCATAAATTCCCAATAAAATCATCCATAAACTTCCATGAGTTTACTATCTACCTTATTTTTCCACTAATTTATTCCCATACTTAAATGCCCCAAATAAATTCCAACTTTTAATTACTCAAATTCGGATCTGAACGCGCACTAAAATGTTTGACCTTACTAACCATACTTAGACAACTAATCAGAAGCTAAAACTTTGAGGAAAGTTAATAGACATATAGAACTTAACTTATGTGTTTTGGCTAACCTTAATTCGAATTTTAAATAGGGGTTTTACCTCTCTAATTCTGACCCAAATCTGACCCGTATTTACTGTTTTGACAACTTTTCTTGCAACAACCATTTGATAACTTCCCCAACTCAAAATCGTTCAAGGCCGGACTTTTTGAAAATTAGACTCTTTGAACTACAATTTAGGCACTAGAAAAACCTCAAAACACGTTACCATTATTGAGATATCATCACTTGAACACAGACCTAAAATCTGCCAAACCCTAATTCATGAATTAACGCAATCTAACCCTAACCGTTTGCACCAATATGATCCTAATCAAACCCTAAACGCACTAGCATGATCATAACATCATTAATTACAGAAGTTTTAAAACCCCAATGATCCATCATAATGTTTGTTACATGATTTAAAAGAATGAATAAGAGTAGAATCATTACCTAGCTTACTTACCCGCTCCTAACACGAACTAGCTCTTAATTTCTTGGATCAAAATTTTTTGTCTTCCTTGTTCTTAGGGGTGAGGGTTCGTACGGCACAAGAGGAGAAAAGAGGAGGCAACTAATGAGCTAGGGTTTTATATTAAACTAATTAAATAGAATCCTAATCTAATTAAACTTAGGATTAGATAAAATACATTTATTTTCTTTTTCTATTCAAAACCTATCGCCCCCCCCCCCCCTTGTATACATATTTTTATATTTTTTTTATTATTAATTATACAATTACTTACATTACCTTAATTTCCTACAAAAACCTTGGTAAATTTGGTAAACCTTTTGCATGAAAAACTAAATACTAACTTTCCATTTATAATTTTCATTTCACCATAATACTTTCTATTTTTAGATAGTTCATTGCTAATTCTCATATTTCACGAACCTAATTCACTTCCATTAAGACATACTTTCCATAATAATCCAACACATAATTATCCACATATTGACGTAGCAATGCATGCAAACACGTCACTCATTTCCATTGTCATTTCACGTGAACAAAAATGGAAATAACCCTCAAATATCTCAAACTCATTCAAAAATGAAATGAACACGCATCTTAGAATGAATTCATGTACACAGATAAAGCTAATAACACACACATATAACACGTATAAACACTTAGCCAACTCTAAAGGTATGACTAACCTGCTCAAATCAAGGGTGGCATAGTATCCCCTCCTTAGGGAAATCTCGTCATGAGATTTAACTAGCCGGTTCAACAGCACGATCAACAAATAACTGAGGGTACTTAGACTTCATATGGTCTTCGCGCTCCCAAGTGAACTCGGGACCACTTTTAGAATTCCAACGAACTTTCACAAGTGATATCTTACTACGCTTTAAACTCCTAACCTCACGGTCCATAATCTCTACGGGTTCCTCAACAAAACAAAGAGTCTTGTCGATCTTGATTTCACCCAATGGCACATGCAGACTAGCATCCGCCAAAAACTTCTTCAAATTTGACACGTGGAATGTGTCATGCACACTACTCAATTCCTTGGGCAATCTTAACCGATAAGCTACAAGGTTTATCCTTTCAAGGATCTCGAATGGTCCTACATACCTCGGTGCTAACTTACCTTTATTTCCAAAATGAATCACGCCTTTCCAGGGCGACACCTTTAATAACACACGATCTCCAACCTCGAACTCCAACGGCTTACGACTATTATCCACATAGCTCTTTTGATGACCCTTCGCCGCTTTGAGCTTTTCCTTTATCAACATTACCTTATCAGTTGTTTCTTGTACCAGTTCAGGTCCAATCAAACTACTTTCACCAATTTTTGCCCATAGAACGGGTGACCTACATTTCCTTCCATACAATGCTTTGAACAGAGCACGCCGAATGCTCGAATTATAACTATTGTTGTAAGAGAATTCAGCTAGCGGTAGGTGAACATCCTAATTGCCACCAAAGTCAGTAACACATACCCTTAACATATCCTTCAAAGTCTGAATCGTACGCTCACTTTGTCCATCCATTTGAGGATGATAAGCTGTACTCATATCCAATCGCGTCCCTAAAGCTTTTTGTACTGTTTTCTAGCAACGTGATGTAAACCGTCCATCTCGATCCGAAATAATCGGCATAGGAACTCCGTGTCGTGCGACTATCTCATCGATGTACAACTTTGCCAATCTCTCAATACTATAATCCTCTCGCATCGCCAGAAAATGAGCCGACTTGGTCAGCCTGTCGACTATTACCCAAATCGTATCATGCCCACTCTTTATCTTAGGTAACTTGGTGATAAAATCCATAGTGATCTTATCTCAATTCCATTCAGGTATCTCGGGTTGTTGCAATAAACTCGAAGGCCTTTGATGCTCAGCCTTCACCTTAGAACAAGTTAAACATTCGCTAACATAAGTAGCAATATCCCCCTTCATTTCCGGCCACAAGTACATATCTCAAAGATCATGGTACATCTTATCCGCTCTAGGATGTACAGAGTACTTAGTCTTATGAGCTTCGTCTATAATTATCGTTCTCACATCTCCTAATAACGGAACCCATATACGGTCCATAAAGTATAGACACTCGTCTTCTTTCCTTTCCATCTGTTGATCTAAACCATGTAGTCTTTCTGCAAGTACGTTCTCTTATTTGAATGCCTCACTTTGGGCTGCTAGTATTATTCCTCTTACTCCAGGCTGAATAGTCATTGCCATTGCTCGTACATAGAGGTGTCAGTAGGGTCGGGTTGACCCGACCTGAACCCGATAAGTCTTATCGGGTCGGGTTGAATCGGGTTAAAAAGTCTTGTCGGGTTGTTTTGACCCGAACCCGATAACTCGATAGTGTTATCGGGTCGGGTTCGGGTTAAATAAATATTGTTATCGGGTTATCGGGTCAACCCGATAAGACCTAAAATTCAATTTTTATTTTTTAAGTAATAAATTTTACAATATTGTTCTTACCAGTGCTTATATGTATGTTGGTTCCAAATGCTACAATTTAGAAGTTTAATGTAATTTGACAAGAATTGTAAAATCATAGTAAGTTTCATGGACATGTTAAAGGCCACGTTAACTAAATTATCATGTACTATAGTTGATATAGATATTATTTTTGAAAAGTCAGCTGATTTATAGATATTACATTAGGATATATCTTCTTTTGCTAATTCCTACATACAGTGTTGTCCCTACATGGGCGTTTGTCATTTGGTTTGCTACTTCCTTACGGTTCTTATAGTGCTACTTCTTACGGTTTGTTATTAACGTCAATTATATAGTCTTAATTTATCCGTAGTCATTTGTTTCACCAATCTATTATGCCGCGAAGATAATTAATTATAAAAATCCCACAAAAAGCTCATTTATAATATCACCCGATAACCCGAATCACCCGACCCGACATAACCCGACCCGAATAGCACCCGAACCTGATAACCCGATTCCTTATCGGGTCGGGTTGCGGGTGAGTTTTAAAAATTCAAAACCTGACATAACCCGACCCGATAAGACCCGATTACCTGATAACCCGACCCGATAACACCCCTACTCGTACACGTCTAGGTTTCACTCGTTCCTTCCTACTTAATGCATCAGCCACCACATTCGCCTTACCTGAGTGGTAGTGAATCTCACACTCATAGTCACTAAATAACTCAATCCACCTCCTTTGACACATATTCAACTCCTTCTGATCAAATATATGTTGAAGGCTCTTGTGATCCATGTAGATGACACTCTTCATACCATACAAATAATGCCACCAAGTTTTAAGGGCAAACACGAATGCTCCTAATTCTAGGTCGTGCGTTGTATAATTCTTCTCATGGATATTTAGCTGTCTTGATGCATAGGCAATTACTTTGACTCTTTGTATGAGTACACAACCTAATCCCTGATTTAATGCAACACAGTAGACTACGAAATCTTCAATCCCATCAGGTAGTGACAATATCGGTGCATCACACAAATTATTCTTCAAAGTCTATAAAGCCTCTTCTTGCTCTACGCCCCACTCATACTTTTTGTTTTTCTAAGCTAACAAAGTAAGGGGTTTAGAAATCTTAGAGAAATTTGCGATAAAACATCGGTAGTAACCTGCTAACCCCAAAAATGATCAAATTTCAGACGGTGTTGTAGGAGCTTTCCAATTCTTTACTGCCTCAATCTTACTTGGATCCACGTGAATACCATTCTGGTTGACCACGTGACCAAGGAAATGCACTTCTTGCAACCAGAACTCACACTTGGAATTTTTAGCGTACAACGTCTCTTTCTTCAGCAATTCCAATACCAACCTCAAATGAACCTCATGTTCCTCCTTAGACTTTGAGTAGATCAAAATGTCATCAATGAAAACAATGACAAACTTATCTAGGTACTGTTTACAAACTGGATTCATCAAATCCATAAAGATTGTTGGTGCATTGGTTAATCTAAAAGGCATAACCGTAAACTCAAAATGTCTGTATCTCATTCGAAACGCGGTCTTTGGAATATCATCCTCATGTACTCGGATCTGGTGATAACCCGACCGAAGATCTATCTTGGAGAAATAACGTACTCATTGCAGCTTATCAAATGAGTCATCAATTCTCGGGAGGATAGCGGTTCTTAATGGTCAACTTGTTCAACTCCCTATAATCAAGGCACATGCGAAAGGAGCCATCCTTCATCTTAACAAATAATACAGGTGCTCCACACGGAGAGTGACTTGGTCATATGAAACCCTTGTCTTGCAACTCTTGAAGCTGCCCAGACAATTCTTGCATTTTCGAGAGCGCTGGACGATATGGAGACTTCGCAACCGGCGTCGCTCCAGGAACCAAATCTATGTGAAACTCCACTTGTCGTTGCGGTGGTAATCTCAACAAGTCTTCTGGGAACACATCAACAAAATCTCATACGACGGGAATGTCGCTCAACTTAGGTTCATCTACCTTCGCATTCATTAGGGCTTTGGTGACCCCCAGAGTACGTTCCCTTGAACCTAAAGTATACCACCACCTTCCAACGGTATCTCAACTACCTTCTCGTGGCACACTATCACAGCCTTATTCTTGGATAATCAGTCTATCCCCATAATTACATCGAAGCTTCCATGACCTAACGGTATCAAATCTATGATGAACAAGGAATTTCCTAGTTCTAGTTTGCAGTCACGGATAATCCAGGAATTTCCTAGTTCTAGTTTGCAGTCACGGATAATCCTATCAAATTCTACTTGCTTACCATCTGTTATTTCTATCACATATCCATGGTTTACAATACTAGGTTTCACATTCAATAAAGGCGCAAAATTAGTAGAAATGAAACTAAAATCAGCTCCAGAATCGAAAAGTATGGTAGCAAAATGACCATTCAAAGAAAAAGTACCCGTCAAAACATTAGGATCCTGAAGAGCATCAGTTGCATTGATATTAAAAGCCCTTCCTCTAGTCGGATTCCCATTGTTTTGGGCGTTACGGTTACCCTCCAAAGCCAATGGATTTCCTGCTTGACCAGGTGCTCTTTGCATTTTGGGACAAGTATTGCATAGGTGATCAGGACTACCACATTCATAACAAACCATCTGATTATAACCCATCCTAACAGCATTCACATAAGCCACTTTCTTAAACGGTGCCCGACAATCTTTAGCAAAATGACTCGGTTTCTGACAATTGTAACACAATCTGCAAGGTCCATTTTCTAGATGATAGGTATAACACTTAGCACACTTGGGATAGGGGCCTACAGCCTCGTTTCTAGGAGGAGTTGTCGCCATAAAACCTGTTCCTACCTTTGCCTTCTTATTATCTTTCCATGACCCTCCTGGTTTACTTGTCTCTTCCACTTCCTTTCTTTTCTTATTACCCTTCGTCAATGTACCAAAGCTGACTGCCTCATCAGTAAGTATTCCAGCCCTAAGAATTGCACTATGTATTGTTGTTGGTTGGGTCGCTTGGAGCATTCCCTGAATCTCAAGAGCCAAACCAGCTATGTACCTCTTGATGTATGATGACTCAGGAGTAACTAGGTGCGGAACCAGCTTGGCCAATTCATGAAACCGATCAGTGTAGGCGGCATGATTGGCTTCCACCATTTTATGATTCCAGAACTCATTTTCCAACTTCTCCATTTTGTTGCTTGGACAAAACTCTTCTACAAGTAACGCTTTAAAATCAGTCCATGACATACCTATTGCAGCCTTACGACCTTTTGCTTGAACTTGGGTGTTCCACCAAGTCAAAGCCTTGTTCACAAATGTGCTAGCAATAAACTTCACTCTTTGATTCTCAGCACATCCACTATTGTTAAATACTGACTCTATTTTCTCGATCCATCGGGTAAGTGCTATCACACATCCTTTTCCATCATACTCTTTGGGATTACATGCCATGAATGTCTTGTAGGAACATCCATTGTTCCCACCATTCCCACCATTTCCACCATTAGCATTTGCATTGTTCACATTGTTGGTTACTTGGGTGACGATTTAAGGAAGGATGGTTTGCAATTGTTGCACAATGATAGCAGTAAGGTCAGGGTTCTCATTGTTGCTAGGACCGCTTCTTTGGGATGGAGCCATTTCTATAAAAGATAAAAATTTATATACATTAGACGATATAATAAGGATTTCCAATCCCATAACCTTATCATACTCTATACATTACCATATACATACCAGAATAACCAACATATAACATGTCAACATTAATCCATATAATCATACTTGCAAGTCCACTTATGTTGTGGCGCATGTATAATTATGTTGGACACCATAATTATAGATGCCTCCTTTCACAAATGTACTCCCTCCTATAACGACACTTCTTAAGGTTAACACACCACATAACATATAATTCAAATCATTCAACTCATCACGCGCGAAAATAATCCAGCAAATACTTAATTCATAATATTAAAATACTTAAACAAAATCTAATAACCAAAAGTAGACATTCCCTAACATGGCTCCAACCAAAGTCAAACAACTAAAATCTTAAACTTAGAAGGAGACGGATAGTCACGTGTTGGGTCAAACTCTACTCTTACAAGTGTCTTCCAACTCATTACACTTGGGTCCACTCCTTGCTGTGGAATCGAGATCTGAATCACTATCGGATACTGCATAACTCAAAAACTCATAGTTTGGCCCTTTTTCAAGAGCTTCCTTCGATCCTTTCTTTTCAGGCTCTTCTTCTTCTTCCTTCGATGGGGTGTATCCAGGAAATTTCCAGGAAATTTAGAGACAGTGCCATCCTTTGCAATCATTTTTGTTTCCAACTTCATGATCGTTTATCTATTAACTTCCTTCATAGTTATCTTTTCTTCGACTCGGCACAAGTATAGGTCAATAGGAATTCGGATTTTACGGTTAATCCGCTTCAACTAAATTCTAGTCTTTGGATAAGTAAAGCCCTTACGTCCAGTTGCATGGGCAATTCCCTAATGAAACTTCTTATGGTCAGGGGGAGACATTGCTAAATTATTAAGAACGTAGTATATACCATATCAGATAATGGTAGACAAAATGAGATAATAAAGCTATGCAATTAGGAGGAAGCATAATAGTTATAATACTAAACACTTAAGCCCTAAAATGCATCTATATGAAGGACTCCTAGGTTATAGTCTAGGCTCAACCACCTACTTCTCTATAATCAGAGGCTCTGATACCAATCTGTCACACCCCGCCAAGGCAGAAACGCGAGGCGTAACGAGAATAGATATCATCACAACACAATGGTGTCTATATAGAGAACTACAATGCATAAAAAAAACCAAGGTATAGACACAAGGTGTCATGAAAATACCTAAACAAACATAAAAGATAACTGGCGTCTTGTATTGAAGCAAAGAGGGTTCACGTCAATACCAAGACATGCAAAACATCTAAACTAAACCTAAGCAGTTCAAAACCAACAACATTCAGTATTCATTCATGCAAGAAATAAACTAAGAGATTAAACTTCGCAAGCAGCCTATGGTCTCTCTAGCCACTCCTCTTATTCTTAAGATCCTCATGATGCTCACCTAAAAATGATGCTTAAAAATGTCAACACAAAGGTTGGTGAGAGTCATAGGTTTACGACACACAATTCAAACTTTCAATCAATTACTGTGATTAATAAAAAGCAAGGTAGGACATATATGAACTATCATGAACTTATGCTAACATGCAATCCAATCATCATACCAAATCAACAAAATCATATACTGGGTAGGCGTACCCCTCTGATCCAATCAAATACTAAGTAGGCGTACTCATCTGATCCCAATCAACAACACTTGACATGCCAAACACAATACATGCATGCAAATCACAACCCTGACATGCCAAACACAGTACATGCAAGTAATTCACAACCAACATGTATCACAAAGTCATATAATAGTCATACGATGTCCACACTGTCACACCCCGAAATAGGGTCCCTTTCGATTTGGCGTCCGGGGGCGTGACGTCCATGGCTATTTCGAGTACAAAGCATAAAGAACGACCTTTAAGGGTACGTTTGAAAAATAAATACCATTGCATAAATTTAAAATATTGATAAGTTTACATCAATCAAATTTAAAAGGTTCAAAAGACAACATGCGGAAGCTTAAATAAGTTCAACAATGGTATTTAAGATAATCATAGATAACATCTAGAAAACTAATTCGGCAATAGGCTTCATATAGTTCAAGCAATGACATCCATGCTAAGCACCTGAGAAAAACATGCTTAAAACGTCAACATAAAGTTGGTGAACTCATAGGTTTAGTTCAAACGATGTTATAGTGGACCACAAGATATCAAAACGTATGCGACAGTTATAACAGATATAACTTCACATAAAAAGGTATTTACATTGCACTAAGCTCATGACACTAAAGCTAATAATGAAAGATAGCATGTACATTGCTATAAGTATTTGTTTGCCCTTACAGGTGTCCGACCAAAGACCACCTAACCAGTTTCGACATGACATATATCCGTTTAATCGGGAGCCCCGTGAGTAGTGAGCGCTACTCACCCGGATAGGGATAATTAGTCTTAATAGATCTATTTATTCACTCGCGCTCCCTCGATCGGTCCTCCGGTCAAGAAATTCACAGTTCATGATAGTTTGGGCAATTGAGGTCTAAATGCTACTTAGGCAACACGTAAATAGGGAAATCTCACGTATAGTCCTTGTGTCCAGTTTTAAAAACAAGCAATGTTTCTCACCCCAAGTATAAAACATTTATCCAAAACGAGTAAAAGAGTGGGGCTATTAACTCACCTTGATTTAGTGAATTGAGGTAGTGAATAGTCTAGAAATAATTCACTCGGTAACGAACGACGATATACGAAAGCAACCTATGTAATGAACGTTTAATTTAATATCGGATCGAAGAGAATTTACGGAAAATGCATAGGTGTATACTAGTGTACTTTTGTTAATATATCCTCAAAAATTAACGTTTGTGATCGTATAGTAATAAAATGTTTCCGTAAGTAAACGAGTAAAAATAATATGTATTTTAATATTACATACATATATAAACGTCTAAGTAAAAATATATAATGTATATTTGTATACATATATTGTTCGGCATTTTATTAAATTTCCATATCTAGTTTTTATTACGCGTTTTTTAGTAAAAATTTATAAAAATTTATTTTTCTAAGTGTAATAATTTATAAAAATTTTGGCATGACCCGTCCGTGTTTACACGTTTTTCTAAAGTCGTAGACTTTATTTAAAACTATTTTCAAACCGCTTTCAATCCACTTTTTATCACTACAGTTTATACATCATCAATCTATTTCAATAATTCATCAAAAGACCAATCGGACCCTTATTGGGCTTTTAGGCCCAATAAGCCTAATTTTATTATTCGTGACGTCCAACATTCAAAATAAGTTAAACGTAACAACATCTAAGTTATACACTATTAAATAAGCTATTTAAGAACTTATTCAATAAGTTACACCGTAGTTTTTACGCCATGGTGTTTTGTATTTATGTTGGGCCTTGGCCTGTTAAGTCCGAACATGTAGTTTTACTTATCCATTTAGTCTGATAAGCAAAACATTAAACAATAAACATGTGACCTAAAAATAAATTATCAATAAGCTCACAATAAGCCACTTAAAATAAGCCGGACCACATAAGCTCATGGTGTTGGCCTTCTATGTGGGACGCGGCTATAAGCCCAATAAAATATATTCGGGCTTATTTATTAAGCCAAATAAGTTTATCGTTTGTCATTTCAAAATAAGCTAGAAAATAAGCTAATAAAATATAAGTCAAACCAAAATAAGCTAAACAAATATTTTCCTTCTTTTTCTAGTTTGGCCGAACCAAAACTTATTACAATAACTAATATAAAATAAGCTATAGCATACTATTTACTATTACACGAAAATAACCATATCACAAACTAAGTATTTTCTATAAATCTATATATATTTTTCGAACCATATATACACCCTTTTAGGGTTTATGTAGTTTTAAAATCTTGTTTTCACAAAATAAGTTGTACAACTAGCATGTATGCATCAAGATGATAAGGAAAGTACAAGTTATTTAAGAATTTGAAGACTTACAAAGTTGGAAGGTTTTTAGAAGGAAGAATGAGATTAGGGAAAAAGAAGGAGGAAAGGGGGGGGGGAAAGAAGGAAAAAAGGAGGAGAAAGGAAAAAGTAGAAGAAGAGGATAAGAGGGGAATAGGGGAGGGAAGAAAAAAAAAGGGGAAAAAGGGGAGAAGGAGAAAGAGGGGAGGGGGGAAGGAGGGAATAGAGGGGGAGGAAGTGGAAGAAGACGAAAGATAGAAAAAGGAAGAGAGAGGGTGAGGGAGGAAGGGAGGGGAAAAGGGGAGGAATGATAAGAGAAGGAGAAGAAAAAGGGGGTGAAGAGGTAATTAAAGAGAGGAGGAAGGAGGGATGGGAGAAAGGGAATGAGGGAAAGGAAGAAAAAAGAGGGGAAAGACGGAGCAAGGGTAAGAGTAAGCAGGTAAGAGGTGAAGGAGAGAAGGGTGAAAAAAGGGAAATGAGGGAGAAGGAAAAAGAGGAAGAGAAGGAGAAAGAGGGAGATTAAAAGAGGGTGTAGGGGAGAGGAGAGAAGGAGGGAAAGAGAAAAAGGATTAAGAAAGGAATGGAAGTGGAAGAGAAAGAGAACAAGGTGGAGAGATGGTGGCAGAGATGGAAAGAAGAAAGAGAGGGGAAAGGGTGGGAAATGAGAGTAGAAAGGGAAAAAAGGTACAGGAGAAAGGAGGGGGAAGGGAGAGAAAAGAGGAGTAGGTCAGTCGTGCCTATGTCCGTTTGGACTTCCAATCTCTGTTGTGGCTCCCTCGCTTACTGTTCTTCCCTCTGTTGTACTCCTTAGTTCCTGTTCCCCCTCTCCTTTTCTCCCTTTTCTCTCTTTGCCCCTCTTGGTCCCCCTTTTCCCCCCTCCCTCTTTCCTCGCCCTCCTCCTGTCACCTTCTCTTAGCCTTTTTTCTTCTGCTTTCTCTCTTTTCTCCGTCCCCCCTCTGCTTTTTTACTTCCGTTTTTGCTTCTCTCTCCTTTCCATCTCAATTTCTTTTCGTCTTTCTTTTGTTGTCTCCCCCCCTTCCTTTTGGTTTTTCTTCCCCCCTTCTTCCTGTCTTTTCTTACTTTTCTTTTTATCCCTTGTTCTTTCTCTCATTTTTTTTCTCCTTCCCCCTTCTGACTGCTTTTTCTTTTCTTCACTTCCTCTCCTTTCCTTCCTCTTCCACCTCTTTTCTCTCCCCTCTCCCTCACCTCCTCTTTTCCTTTCGTTCTCCCACTCACTCTTCTTTTTTTCTGAATATTCAACTGTTTTCCCATGATAATACTGTTCTCCATGATATTAAACGTTCTCCATGATAATTATCCCAGTAATGCCAATATTTCAAATATATGAATTTCACTCAACCTTTGTGTTGACCCTTTTTAGCATGTTTATCTCAGGTAATTGAGCAAGTTGTGGTGCGGAGTGGCATGGACTCGAAGGTGGCTGAACTGTTATCATTCAAACTTGATATTTTAGATTTTGGGACCTGAATTTTGTAAAAACTCTGAATATTATAAATGATAACTAATTTTTTTCCAACAACGTCTCTTTTAAAGTTGTTTTCTATGATTATGATTGTTGTATCCATGAAGTAATACCCCAGATTATCTTCCGCTGCTATATTGTAAAAATGGGGGTGTTATATATTTCGAACCATAAGTACACCCTTTTAGGGTTTATGTAGTTTTAAAATCTTGTTTTTCACAAAATAAGTTGTACAACTAGCATGTATGCATCATGAGAATTATGAAAGTACAAGTTATTTAAAAATTTGAAGACTTACAAAGTTGGAAGGTTTTTAGAAGGAAGAATGAGATTAGAACAACCCAAATGTTGTTTAATTAATACCCGAATGATACAAATGATCAAACCTTCAATGAATCTTCAAGTGTTTTTTTTATCAAAGATGAAAAATTATGAAAGTGTGTGTGTGTCTTGGGTGGTCAAACAAAAGAAGGCAAGAAGAAGAGAGAAAACCAAATTTTTAGTGTGTGTGTGTTATGAATGAGATAATGGAAGTATAGTGGGTTAAATAATACAAGTTTACTTCACACACTAAATGTGTGTGTGTGTGTGTGTTTCCTGTACAAGAGACAAGAAGGGGGAGGGGACCAATTTGATCCTCTAATCAAATTCAAGTTATAACAAATCATGTGATCAAGGCTTATCTTATTGATTTTGAATTCAAACTTACTTACCAAGGGTGATAAGGGTGTTTGTTTGTGACAAACAAGATAAGGGGAAGGGGGACCAACTAATTTTCTTCATTTTATTTTGCTAGTGCTTCCCAATTGATTTAATTTCCAAGTCTTGCATGCAAAAACTCATGTTATAAGTAAACCACAATTTACGCAAGTAACG
Organism: Tanacetum coccineum; assembly: GCA_026074375.1. Taxonomy (NCBI): domain Eukaryota; kingdom Viridiplantae; phylum Streptophyta; class Magnoliopsida; order Asterales; family Asteraceae; genus Tanacetum; species Tanacetum coccineum. The sequence continues at coordinate 1,798 of BQNB010049598.1, read as the reverse complement.
AAACGAATAATGGTATCTTCGAAAATTATGAAATTTTAAATATTGCCATAAAATGTAAAAACGTGGCTATTGCCAAAATACTACAACGTTAGGCATCCCGGTTCGCTCCCGGAGACGATTCTCAGATAAAAGCGGCAATACTTCCCGGTTTTACGTAAATATTAAACGAAACTTCAAAAATTCAAATTGCTAAACGGAAATGGCTAACTTATTGAACGGAAATTCTCGGGGTGTCACATTCTTTCCCCGTTAGAAGAGCTTTGTCCCCAAAGCTCATGACGTGGTATCTGCCACCGGTGCAGAATTCGGGAAAAGATGCAGGTACTTCTTTTGCATTTGGTCTTCACGCTCCCAGGTAAACTCAGGGCCTCTCCTGTAGTTCCAGCGTACCTTAACGATTGGAATATGACTTTGCTTTAGACGCTTGACCTCACGGTCCATGATTTTGATAGGTTCTTCGATGAAATGTAGTTTGTTGTCGACTTGGATCTCATCCAATGGTATAGCGAGCGATTCGTTAGCCATGCATTTCTTCAATTTCAAGACGTGAAATGTACTATGAACTCTACTCAACCTTTCTGGGAGTTCAAGACGATTGGCGACGATTCCTACTTTGGCAATGATCTTAAAAGGTCCAATATAACATGGGTTTAGCTTTCCCCGTTTGCCAAAACGTATCACTCCTTTACAAGGCGATACTTTCAACATGACCTTATCTCCTACTTGAAACTCAAGAGGTTTTCGTCTTACATAGGTATAACTCTTTTGACGGTCACGGGCGGCTTGGATACGACTCTTGATTTGAACTATTTTCTCGGTTGTCTCATGGATGATCTCTGGGCCAGTGAGCTAACTATCTCCAACTTCAGCCCATCAGATAGGTGATCGACACTATACAACGCCTCAAACGGAGCAGCCTTAATGCTGGTATGGTAACTGTTGTTATACGAAAATTCTACCAATGGTAAGTGTCTATCCCAACCTTTTCCAAAGTCAAGTACACAGGCACGTAACATGTCCTCCAACGTCTGAATGGTTCTCTCACTTTGACCATCGGTCTCTGGATGGTAAGCGGTGCTCATATCCAATCGAGTAGCTAATGCTTTATTTAGAGACTTCCAAAAATGTGAAGTAAATTTCCCATCACGATCAGAAATGATCGAAACTGGCACTCCATGCTTTGAGACTACTTCCTTTAAGTATTATCTTGTCAACTTCTCTAACGTGTCATCCTCTCGCATAGGCAAGAAATGTGCAGACTTGGTGAGACGATCAACGATTACCCAAATTGTATCTTGACCAGTTGTCGTCTTCGGCAATTTGGTCACAAAGTCCATTGTTATATTCTCCCATTTCTATTGTGGGATCTCTAGTTGAACCAACAAACCAGATGGTTTCTGATACTCTATCTTAACCTTGGCACATATTAAACACTTGCTGACATAGGTGGTAATTTCTGCTTTCATGTTGGGCCACCAATACAGCTTCTTAAGGTCTTGGTACATCTTGTCTGATCCATGATGGAAGGAATACTTTGACTTATGGGATTCATGCATAATTAAATCTCTCAAATCTCCAAAATGCAGAATCCAACTTCGATTGTTCAAACATAACGTTTCGTCAGCACAAGGTTCTAGCTTGTTAATTGATCCGCTCAGACTACACCTTAAAATATATACAATATAATAAAATATCAAATATATAGTAAGAATAGTCTATAAGCAGAGTCAATGATACCGAGAAGTAGTATAGAGTTTTCCCGGGTCGTAAATCCCCAACGAGGCTGGAATGGTAAATC
>BQNB010049597.1:0-40278 GCA_026074375.1 Tanacetum coccineum | reverse complement strand
GAAAATGGGAAAAGCATAAGCTTTACCGACGTACTCGGGACGTTCGGGAACTTCATCGTAGAAGTGATCTTGTTGAAATAACGGATGTGAGCATGAGGGTCTTCTTTGTCATGTCGGAAGAATTGTTTGTTTTGAATGAGGGTCGTGTTTAAGCTCAAAGTTGTCCGCGGTAATCTCGGGCACAACGATGACATCCTCGTAACCCACGGTGGGTGCTTCGAGTAATTGAGCCATAGTACGAGTATCATCCATCGTAACTACGGGAGGAGCTTGATTTTCAATTGGTTCAACAATATTGAATGGTTCAACAAAAGTCGGGTTGACTTGTTGTTGTTGACGGTTAGAATTACGAGATTGAGAACGAGTGCGCATGCACTAAAATTTAAAAAGAAAATTTATACTAAAATTTTTATTTATTTATTTTTTTAGTTTTTTGGTTTTTCAACAATGTATTCACAATAAATTTTAAATACAGACAATGAGATAAGATACTTAAACCAAATAATCAGCTCGCTTCTCGGTAACTCTTCAAAAGAAAAACGCACAAAAGAGTTTGTTTAACTTAAAAAGGTGAGCCGTACGTCGCGAGAGACACAAAAGGTAAGTTTTTTTTGGTTCGGGAACTTATTAATGGATAATACTTCAGTTGAAAGTATTATTTGTTGGTGTTCTTTTACCAACTTGGTGAATTTTTTTATTTATTTCTTTTTTTTATGGACAATGTTTTTAAATTTTTGATTTTTTTTTTAGATTTTTGATTTTTTATATTATATATACTAATAAAAGAAAAGAAAAATCTTTTTGTATTTTTTTTATGAAAATAAACAAAATAACTTCACTCGGAAGGATCTTCAAACACAAATTTTCAAACGACTTCAACAATCGTAGACAATCCTTCCCGGCAACGGCGCCAAAAACTGATCGATTCTGATTATACCTTTAATAATATATAATATATAATAATAAATATAAGATATACTTATAATATATAATATATAATAATAAGAGGGTAGGAATCAAAAAAATCACAATTATAGTAATCCGGGAGTATGATTCCCGGGTCGTTATCCCCAACGAGGAATGCAATTGAAAGTCGAGAGTCGTTTTGAGAATCGATGCTTGAATGGGACAAGATTGATAATTGGTTTTCTAAAACTACTAGAAAATTAAAGCAAAAACTTAAAAACACTTAAGGGAAGACAAATTCTAACTAAAAACGCAAAACGGAAATCCTAAACGGGACCTAAAAACCCTAAATTATCAAAATTAAGTCCTAAATAGATCTTTTTGGTTTTTATAAGTCTTAATTGACTAAAAAGCTAGAACAAAGAAAACTAGACCAAAAACGAAGGAGATTTGAGCTTGAAAACTCTAAAAACGTAAACGGGATTCAATCCCGTTCTTTAAAAAACAAAATTTTGCAATTTACACCCTACGAAAGCAATTCTAATTTTCATACGTTCAAAATGTTAAAAGAAAATTTTCTAAAAAAGAATTATATTTTTTTGACTTTTTTATATTTTTTTATGAATTAAAAACGATTTTAATGAAATTAAATGTTTAAAAATACTAAACTATTTATAAAAATTCTAAAAAATCATGAGAAGTAGCTTGAATAGTGTGAAATCTAAGAAAAATAAACTTGGTAACACAACTTATCAAATAAGCTGTTAAATAAGCTAAAAGACCTAAAATGTGTATAAATAATAAATTTTGCAAACTTATACCGAAAAAGACCCAAGGGCGAGTGGTAGTGGAGTGTGTGTAAAACGTTTGGGTGTGGGGTTGAGGTCCCGAGTTCGAGCCTTGCTCACCCGGGGCTTCCCCTACTCCCAAATGTTTTTGCAAAGTCCATTTTTTATAACTTTTTAAAACACTTAAAAATAAGCAACTTTTGCAAAGACAAAAAAAAATACCTTTTTTTAATAAGCCCAAAGTAAGCCACAACAAATAAGCTAAGAAAGACAGATTAAGCCCAAACTATACTAAACCACTAAAATGCTAACCATTGGCATTTTTAAGCTCAAATAAGCAAACCAAATAGAGAAATAAGCTACACTAAATAAGCAACAAAGAATAAAAATAAGCAACCCAATAAGCCTAGAATGAGCTTATGAGCTCAGCAGTACTAACTTTTAAGTTAATACTGCTAGTTAGCAACTTAGGACTGCTAGGCTATTTTCTAACTTAAATAAGCTAAGGCAAAGCAAGTGGCTTATAACAGCTTATAGGCTAGTCCTAATAAGCATGAACAAACAAAAATAAGCAAAAAGTTTAAGCTATAGAAAGTAAATGAGACAGAATATTTAAAAAGCTATAAAGCTTAAGGTTTTTAAGCTAAAATGCTAATAAGTTCAAATAAGCTTAAACCTAAAAGAAATAAGCTAAATGGGACTTAAACTAACCTAATAAGCTATGCTAAACCTAAATAAGCAAAACAATTAAACAGATAAGCCCCAAATAAGCCCATTAAGCAAAATGGCACAAACAGCAGGCAAACAGGGGGGCACTTTTGAGCTTATAAATAAGCTCAAAGATGGATCCTTATGGCTTAATGAGTTATACCACTGAAAAGCTCTAACAATAAGCTTCAATAATCATGAATCAAAAAGGAGTTTGAATTACAAGATAAACCAAAATGAGCAAATCAAAAAGTTGTTTCTTCTATTTATCACACTTTGCAAAAAATTTGACAGGAATGGCAAAACACAAATCAACCAATGCAGGCCTAAGGTCTTGGCTTCTAACTTGATTTAAGACTCAAACATACACAAAACTAGCATTTAATCACCCAAATCACAAATCAATCAATAAGATCACCATAATCTGTCAAAACTATGACAGATTCACACATCAACTTCTTGAAACCTTGATTTTCAGTTTTAGCACTTAAAAACTTAAACTAACTGAATTTTATAACTAATATTACCTAATCAAAATTGACTCAAAAGCAAAAAGCAGGTTTTGACCCATTTTAACCCACGTTAACCCTTGACCCAAACACCCCTTTAAAGTGCTTAATGCTATTTCAAGTTTATAAATCTTAGATTTAAAGCACAAATTGTAAATACCAGATAGTGAATAACTAAAAACAGACTTAATAAGCAGATTTTAACAATAAAATAAGCAGAATTAATAAGCTAACTAATTAAGCTACTATTGTTGGTTTTTTAACTGTTTTAGAGAAATAACAAGCAGATCAAGTTCTAAGCTAACAATTAGACATAAAAAACATTTAACATCTATAATAAGCAACAATAAGCTAGATTAAACAGCAATAAGCAAGTAATAAGCTGTATTAAGCTAATTTGCAATATTAAAGCTATAAAAGTAAATTGAGAACTTACATAAGCCTCTGCACAAACAAGGCTATAAAATGACTCAATTGAGCTATCAACAAGCTCCAGCTTATCAAGTGATAAGCTGGTAGGGTCCTGGAAGTCCTTCCATTATTGACTTCCCTTCCAATAACAAGGTGAGGTAAATTTTGAGGGTGGATTTGTTTGAATAAAGCTTAGTTAAGCGTTTATGAGCTTAACTGAGTTAGTAACTAGCTTATGAGTAGATTAGAGAACTTATGAGCTTATGTGAACAAAATAGAGCTTAATCAAACAGATTTGAGTTAAAGGAAAACATTAAGGATCAATTCATTAATAAGAAAAATGAACTTTTATTACTAATATGAAACTGATTACAAGCTTAAATGAAGGTTACAATAAGTAGAAATCTATAAGCTAAAACAGTTTGAACGAAAAATTCATAAGCTAATTCTACAAGCTACTTTCTATAACTACTCCTAGATATCCTTTGTGAGTGAGGATGGCCTTCATTTTATAGGAGGAGGAGAAGCTTCTAGGTCTGTTACACGCTCCCCTTGGTCTTAATCTTGGCCCTCGAATTCTTTCAATCATTGGATCCTCAATTGTGTCCGTTGGATTAGAATGTGAGCACACGGATTGCCAAGCTGGCAATCCCACTTCTTTGGAGTGGGTGTGTTTCTTTAACACTGAATCCAATGCAAATTTCCCTTTTCTTGTGTGTTTGTTTGTTGTCCGCGTGTCATTCTTGTTGTCAGAGAGCCAATCATAGGGCTTTGATGACATATTGATGCTGAGCTGTAAGCTTGGTACTCGAATATTTGTTCCACGTCATTAATTGAATTTTACCTTTTGTTTTTTATGTAGGGTAAAACGAAAGAGATGATGAATAATAACTTCCTTTCCCGCCCTATTTTCTTTTCTAATTTGTTGTTTGACCCGGAGGTGTGGGTTTGACTTGGGCTATATAAGAAAGGGTTGGGCCGATGTTTGTTTGGGATTGGAAATGGTTTAAAAGAGTTTATAGATTTTAAAAGATAACAACCGTTAGTCTTTTATTAACAAAGGACTAACGGTGTTAGTGTTTTAGGGCTTTTGGTGAGATTTGATTTAACATTAAGGGCTCATTTGGGGTTTTTAAGGGTTTTGGCATTTTGTGGTTTGACAAAGGTTTGACCAAAGTTGACTTTGTTGACCTTTTGCTAGAAACTTCCGGCTCTTGTACACTCTATCCGTTCCCGTGTTCGTGTTTGCCCGGTTTTGACCGTTTTCTTGTGATTTTTGCAATATTCGTACCTACACATCACAAATGACAAAACAAGCAATATACAAGCATAATTTGCACAATTTAATAATTTAAGGGTCATTTTTTATTTAAAAAGGATATGTGATTTCTCACATATCAAAATTCCCCAAACTAAGTGATTGTCGTGTCCTCACGCAATATTATATGCTCTAAAACCAAATACCTCAAAACTTCCCCAAACTAAATCTTTAAAAAGTAGCAAAGACTTTTGTGGGGAGAGTTAAGAAATCACAAGCTTTAAAACACCCCATTTTCCTATTTTTCAAAACTTTTTCCATTTTTATGATTTTTCTAATTTACAACTTACAACTTATTCATGTGTGACATAATGTATTGCTTTCATTATTCATTGATAACTTTTAGGATCACGGAACAAAAAGCACAAAAAGTGTCCAAATGGATAAATTCATCGTCCCCGACTTTCACCTCTCCAAGCCAAGCTTAAAAACAAGATCATTGCAAAATACAAGTTATGATGCTAACACTACTCATAAAAGCTAATTGTGTACTTACTTTTCCTCCCTTATTCCTAATTTAAGGATTTTATTATTATTGGTGACAAATAAATTATGTCCTTATTAATAAAGTAAACCCGGTTTAGATCATTAATAGCTTGAAATCCTTTCCTAAAGAGACGACATAGTGAGAATAAGGTCCACATTAAGGTTCTAATTTCGCATGATTTAGGGGTTATCCTTTTTATTTCATCTGCAACAACTCAACTATGAGTCCATAGATAGAGGCTTTATTTAGATAACCCCGGATTTGAAATTTGGCTTTATTATTATTATTATTGCAACATTATTAAACCTCGGTCCTTTAGAAGGCTGCAACATCGGTTGAAAGCCGGCAAGAGGCAGCAAACATATTTCGACCTCGGTAATTTCCTCGACCTTTTAGAAGGCTGCAACATCGGTTGTGAGCCGGCAAGATGCATCAAACTTTTATCAGTCTCGGATTATTATTACTATGTGCCTTATTTAGAAGACTACCACATCGGTTGTGAGCCGGCAAGAGGTAGTAAACTTTTATCAGCCCACAGTTTTTTTTATTATTATTATTATCTCCACCCTTTAAACGACTGTCACATCGGTATGCGAGCCGACCATGATCCAGAAGTCTTATTTCGGCTTCGGTTTATTACATAATAATTATTTTTATAGCTAAATTTCAAGTCCTGTGGTCTTTTAACAACTACCACATCGGTATGCGAGCCGACCATGGTCCAGGAGTCTATTTCCCCACAACACTGACAAAATCTTGATGTGTACCTTACTTTCACCAGAAGGAATCTTTACGAAGTGATTTAAACCAAGAATCGCAAAAACCAAAGAAACTTTATTTATTAAACAATTGTATATAAATGTGAAACAAGCTAATGGGAGAAAAAGCCACAATTAACACTTATGAGCCTTAAAGAAATCCAATTATTCTATGTTTAGCATCAAAACTTATACTCTACTCTATCATCTCTTGTTCCTCACAATTTAAAATTTCTAATAAAGAAACTCGTGAAGACTTAGCCTAATGAATTAATATTGGCACTTTAACAAGTCACATAGACTGACAACAATCTTAATTCTAATAAATCGAACTTCGCATATTTAAAATCAATTATGAGAACTTGCAAAGTCTTGACTTTATAAAAGCTAGAACTTGCGTTTTAAAGCTCCTTTGTATAAAAGATTAGCAAAATCAATCTGATTTAAAGTTAAGGAGAAATAAGTGACCAGGCTTTTGACACCCCATAGAGACTAGTATCGGGACTCACGGACCTTAGGTTTTAAAAACTCTTAGGTTTCCCGTATATAAAAACTTAAAATAGAATAGTTAAAGTTCAAAAGCATATTTAAATTTATCAAAAAGAGATCTATTTATTAATTCCAACTTAATATATTACATTTATGCAATTGTAACCCTCGACCTTTTAAAAGGATGCAACATCGGTTGTGAGCCGGCAAGAGGTAGTAAACTTTTATCAGCCCACAATTTTTATTATTATATATATTTATTTTTCATCATTTCATTCATATTTTTTTATATAGAGAAGACTTCTTTTTGAAAAATTCAAGTATAAGTTTGAACTAAGACTAAAATATTTGCTATTAACTACATAAAAATTGTTGATTTAAGTTTAATCTCCAAAAATAGCACGTATGATTAGTCCGGTTAAGAGCTTATGGGAGAAAAAGCCACAAATTACATACATGAGCTCTTAAGATTTCCAAATAATCCTTGTTTAGCATCCCACTCATACTTAACTCTATCATTTTTCATTCTTTGCGAATTTCCGTGAACGCTTAGCCTAAAAGTTAAGGAACAAGCTAGAGCTTAACACGCTCGATCGAGTCAAAATTTATTCTTATTCTACCCAGCAGGAAAGTCAAAATTAAGGAACAAGCTAAAGCTCAACACGCTTGATTTGGAGATCCTGGACTACCTTGGGTGGTAAGTCCCCTCTGAAGTAATGCTTCACACGATGACCATTCACCTTAAAGTTTAGACCATCGGGTTGAGATAACTCAATGGTTTCGTATGGAAAAACTTTGGTGATGGTGAAAGGTCCTGACCAACGAGTTTTAAGCTTTCTCGAGAATATCTTTAGACGAGAGTTGAAGAGTAAAACTCGATCACCAACATTGAAAATGCGGTTTTTGATCTTAGAGTCATGAAGCTTCTTCGTCCTTTCTTTATATATCAAAGAATTCTCGTAAGCTTGATCACGAAGCTCATTAAGTTGAAGCTTTCGGTGATCACCTGCAGTTTGAAGATCGAAATTAGCATGTTTCAAAGCCCAATATGCCTTATGCTCTAACTCGATAGGTAGATGACAAGACTTTTTGTACAACAAAACGAGTGCTACACACACACACACACAACCTAAATCACTCACTCACTCTCTGACATCGTGCGCCGTCTCTAAACACCTCAAAGCCGTCCTCACATACAATAGAAATTAAACACACACAAATCACTCTTAACGAGAGTGTGCGAGCTCACCCAGGGGTATGCTCTTAAGAATTGTGGTGCCTCCCAGGAAGCGCATTCTTTGTTTTTGGTATCAACTATATATCTCTCTATCTATCATTATAGAGGACTCGATCCCACAAGCGAGAGACGAGAGATACACACACACACATAAATGTAATAAAAATCTCTTCTATGATAGATCAGTACTATCCCTCAAAGTATAGATATCTCCCAATAAGCGCGTTGAATAAACCCAGAAACCCGACAAATAAATGCGACGTCGTAACAATTGGACAGGCACACACACACACAGTAGATGTCTTCAAAGGCTGCGAGAGGCAGCGGGGAGGGGCAAATTGGGGGGGGGGGGGTGGCGGAGTGGCACTTACGACCGATCACTGAAGAGTGATGACGTGTAAACTTTGACCTAACAGATCTCTACTATAGTGGACGACATATCTATGTAACACACTATCTAGAGAGCACACTCACTAACAACATGTGGGGAGGTCACACATTAAATGATAGTGAGAGAGAAAAATTTGTTCCTCGAAACATGGGTATCTCATATATATCTCTGAGATATATACTCTATATCTCTCTTTATTGGTTTAGGGAATGATGGATCTGTTTTTAACACATCAATACAACACACACTGGTTTTTTAGAGTGTATAATTATTGTTTATTAACTCCTACACACAAACGTATGAATAATATGGTGTTTTTGATTTGTTGGAGAGTTTGATGGTGAAAGTTAGATTGTTGGGATGGATTGGTTGATGTAAGAGTGCTAGGAGTGGGGGTTGTTAGTTTTTGATGGGGGATTTGAAATTGTGGATGTTATGATAGTAAAGATGTGTTTGATGTTGGGAGGTATAGTTATTTGTTGAGTTATAATGAGGGGAGGTTTTTGATGTTATATGGACAAATTTAGTATGATTTGGGTATGTAATGGTGGATATGGGGTAGTAATAATTAAGGAGTTATATGATTTAGTTTAATTCCTAGTGTGGTAAAATAATATTGTTAAGAGTGATGAGGTTTAAGATTGACTAGTTGTTGTGTGTCCCATAATTTATTATTGTTAGATACTGATATTTAAAAAATATGGGTCCCCGAACGCTTATTATTAGCTCTAGGTGTCCGAATCCGGGCAAAAGGATTTCAAAAAACTAACTATAACTCTAGCATCATTTGGGGGACCGCCTTTAGATTCAACCCCTTTTGAAAGATAATCAACGGCTATGAGATGTATTTATTCCTCTTGAAGACGAAAAGGTCCCATAAATCATTACCCATACATCGAAGATTTCACAACTTGGATAGCTTTTTTGAGTCATCTTACTCCTCGTGTGAAATTTTACATGTCCCTTTGACACGTAACAGAATTTGATCATCGTATGGGCATCTCGATATATGGTAGGCCAAAAGAAACCCGGCATCAAAATCCTTTTCGAGAGGTATATTACACTGTGATGGCCCCGGTGGGTCCTTCCATTGACAAGCTTATGAGGGAATTCAAAAGCTTCTTGACCATGCACACACCGTCGAATGATTTGATCCGCACAAGTACAAAAAAGATAGGGATCATCCTAGAAATAATGTTTAACATTGTAACACCACCATTTTTACATATAGCAGCGGAAGCTAATCTGGGGTATTACTTCAAGGTACAACAGTCATAATCATCAAAAACGAATAAAAAAGAGTCCCGTTTTGAAATAAGTTATCATTCATTATTTCTTCAGAGTTTTTACAAACGAGAGGTTCCCAACATTCCTATACAAAGTTTGAATGATAACGTTTTTTCCATCTTCCTGTCCTCAGCCACTTTACCGTGCCATTAGTTAGCCTGAGATAAACATCTAAAAAGGTCAACACAAAGGTTTGAGTGAAATCCATAGGTTTAAGATAATATAATTGTGAATGCAAATGCGGATTATTTTGGGTTACTGATATAACACCCAGTAATTGAAAACATATTTTAAATATTGCCATATCTCATGAATCCGAATCCTTAGGGTATGTGATACATTATAAAAGCCCCTGCGGGTACCTTTGCCAAAATACCCTCGTGATTTACTAATGATAGTGAAATTGTTACACGTAACTGGGGTACACCAACGGGGAGACCACCCAAATAGATCTATTCACATCATTCTCGCGCAACTACGGAGATTAATTACGGTTCATGATTATGTGGGACTAAAGGTAAAGCAGTTACTTAGAGCAATACTAAATTGAAATAGCATACAAAAATAATTGCATTCATGTTTATAGCATGTATCCCCCTCGCGGGTTTATAAAAAGATTGAAATGCGAGGCTATGAACTCACCTGAACAGTTATAGGGAAATTGATAGCTAACGTATAGGGAATGAAAGTAACGGCTTCAACACGGGCAACCTGGGGTAATATATGTCAAGTCTTAGTTTGATTGAATATATAAGTTTTTGGATATCGATGTTGGTTTTGATATAAAAATTATCATAACACCGTTCGGGCCATCATAGTTTAGAAGTCATTCAGTAAACGTTTGAGGAGCCAGGGCACTTTAAATCGTAAAACCAACAACTCAGTCAGAACGTAATACCAAGATGAAACTCCTTAATATGAATCTCCCTAGTATTGTGGTATGATATAGATCCGGGACATGATTTTTGAAAGCACATCGATGATGAATGATATAAGGATTAGAACATAAGCAGTTTTAAGCATTTTATTCAATATCTAGAGATGTTAAGCACGAGGAGCGTTAATTAAAGTTATGTCATATAATTTTTTGGATATGATTTTATACATTTTCAAAATGTTACATTTTGTTGGGAAATACAAGTCAAAAGGTCAAAGTTCTGCCAAAAGTCAAAGTACTGCTGAATGAAAGATCAAAGTACTGCTAAGTAGAAAGTCAAGGTACTGCCAGTCAAAGATCGAAGTACTGCCTGTGGAAGATAGGAACTATAAAGTTAAAACGGTTTGTTATTAGCATTTATCTCGTAACAGTTTATTAGTGAAAGTATCAATTAGTGTTTATAATATACAAGGACTGTAACATCTACTAAGGTTTATCCTTATGTTTAATAAAAGGATCTCTAGGAAGAATATTAGCATATAGAAAAAACATAGAAAAACACCTAAGTTAAGAATATTAGTATTGTATTAGGGATCTGCAATTTAGGCAGATTCAAAAGGTTTATAAAAGAAATCGTTTGAGAAACTACTGTGTGTTTCCTTCATAATACTCTTTTGCCAACTAGATTCCGCATAATTGACAGTATAACAGATGTTTCATTAAGGAAATATCGATCCTACAAGTGGTATCTAAGAGCTTGTGAAGAACTCTGACCTTGAAGAACTTTTTAATCAAATATCGAAATCTTTCTAAACTCATAAAAGATGTCTGAAACAGATCCTACCCCCCCACACTCGTCCTTACTGCCGTCAGAATACCATATAATCAAGAAAGGTGAATATGACCTAATGGTCTCCCCATAGAAGATGCGACAGATAAATTGCATCAACTGATCACAATACTAAGGGAAATTACACTAATGGAAATCAAACCACAACTGATCCTGCATCTCCCTCAGTGTCTCTCCACAGACTTTCAACTTGCAGCAAAGCAAGAAGAAACATGAGACAGCCCTAATATACTGCTTTCTGCCATACCTGATAAGACACGTTCTCATGTTTTCCATGATGCTGTAGAATGCAAGATCTTTATGGAAAGCCATAAAAGCAAGATTTGGAGGAAACGAAGCATCAAAGAAGATGCAAAAGAATCTGTTAAAACAACAATTTGAGACATTTACTATTGGATCTAGGGAAGAACTAGATTCAGCATACGAAAGGTTTCAGCATATTCTTAGCATGCTTGAATTACATGATGCTACGGTGTCCATTGAAGATGCAAATTTGAAGTTTCTAAGAAGCCTACCATCTGTGTGGCATGTAGTGGCTACCAGATGTCGGGACAGACCTGGATTAGACAGGTTAGACCTTTGATGATACTCTACAACAAATTATAGGTGTATGAGCATGAAATGAAGGTGTCTTCAAATTCAACTCTCAAACATCTTTTCTTTCTGTCCACCTGAAGTCAGGGCAGTACTTTGAAACAAAGTAACTGCTGACCAGCACATATCCCAAAAGGAAATACTCAAGCTAATTCTCGAGCAAGGTGCCGAACTGCTCCAACCTGTGTTTCCTCACTCAGATGAAATCATATGTTCCTTCTTTGCTCAACAAGCATCTATGCCTTCAACTCATGATGATGAAGACCTGCTGCAAATTGATGAAGATGCTATGGAAGAAATTGGACATTTCGATGGCGAAGTGGCTAATGAAACAGCTAGGATACAGGAAGGTTTAAGAGGAAGCAGGAAGATCCATTGAACCTCAAGCCAAAGAATGGGATTACCTTTGATAAGTCAAAAATTGAATGCTTTAACTGTCAAAAGTTAGGTCATTTTTTGCTAAAGATTGTAGAATTTTTGCTAAAATACCAGGAAACAAGCAAATTTGGTCGTAATGACAGAGATTGTGGCTATTGAAGAATTCAAACTTCAAAAGCCTTGGTATCAACAAGACAACAATGAAGATATTGATTGGACCAAGGAGAATTTGATGCTAACCAGTGACCTGAAGCTATGATGGCACTGACTAGGATTTGAACAAGATATTGGAAGCATAGAGTTTTGATGCAGAGCCATGCACTTTGGACAAGATGGACGTGATATAATTTGACTGTAGCAACAAAGCTGATGAAGCACCAATATCTCAAGCTTTGATGGACTACAAACTCAAGGTACTTACTGTTCCCATAATGGAGTAAGTCTTAGTTAAACTGTTGCCATGAAAACTATCAAAAAGAAAGAGATAATTTTTCAAGAGAGCTTAGGACCTGAAATTCCTAGGATATCAAATGAGCTTAGATCATTAACAGGTCATGCCTTAAAACACATGAAAAGAATGCATATGCAGGGGTGAAATAAGTATGAACAAATGGAATATAATTAACATAAGAGATTTGAAAACAGAAGAAAAACAAAAGGAAATAGAATCAAGCCCTTAAAAAAAAATGAATTCAAAGTAAAACTTGAAAAATGGTCAAATGCTTCAGTAACTTCAAAACGAATCCTAAACAAACAAAGATATGTGTCTGATAAGTCATGTAAAGGGTTTGAAATTTGGTCCTAGTAATAGTTGTGGAAAGTACATTTCATCAGGGATGAAACTTTGACTATTCTACGTATGAAAATTTCCAAAGAGAAAAGGCCTACAAAAGCATACCTCCACCTACGGTACAAATTATTCCACACCTAGAGCAAATGTCTCCTTTACAGGATAGAAGGAACTACCTTAGGAATAAAAGTTGTTAATCAAGATAAAACAAAAAAACAGACACTAGTCAATCAGCCATTGATAGAAATACAGCATAATTGAAGATTGGGTAGATATGATGATGAAGAAACTGATGTTTTCAGAAGTCCAAAAGGAAACTGTTTTTAACAAAGAGAATATGAAGAATCTTTTAAAAAACAGGTCACCAAACAGTCAAACACAGTTTGGTCAAGAATCTTTTAAGGACTTGGGAACAAAGGGGGTAAAATTATTTTTTGTATGATTACAGATCCTAACATCTTATTAAGGACTGCAATCTACATGAAATGAATACCTTCCAACACACCCAAACTCATAAATCTAAGGGAACACAGGGTTCAAGGGGAACAAGACCAGTTTGGAACAACATCCAAAGAGTGAACCATAGTAATTTCGCAAGAAACTCTAGGTACCCTCACCAAAGGAGATCCTTTATTTCCATTCAGCAATACTTACAGGAATTTGATAAGTTACTAAAGCTAAGCCCAAAAATGACAACCACCAGACCTCAAAAAGTACTGCTAATGTGACTTATCAAAGTACTTGACTGCTAGATTCTAAGAGTACCACAGGCAGTACTTTCACGAAGTACTGATGGAAATTATTATCCAAGGATGGATAATAGAAGACCTAGAATCTCAGGTTACTCACCATCATCGAGGTCTTCTACAACAAGGACTCCTCATAGACCACAAAGACCCAAGAAAGTTGTTAAATTGATCTGGGTAAAGAAAGGAAGTACTGTTGAACCCAAAGCATTACTTCCACAAACTGTCAAAAAGGAGTGCAATGATAAGTCTAAAACAAAAAACAAGGGAACCAAAAGGGAACTATCTATATTCTGTGAATAGGGGTAATGGATCTTACACACTCAAGCAATTTGAGTATGTAGACACATTAAGGGTATCCAAGTCAGATATGACCTTGGGTCCAAAAGATTCTAATTCTTATGAAAATTTTTTGACAAGGCAAGTCCAGAGGAAGATCTCAAGGACTATAGCTATATGACAGTGGAACTCTGGAAGTATGACAGGAGACAAGGACAAGTTTGTCTGATTTTAACGAGATCAAAAGGTGGTTATGTGGCCTTTTGGAAATTGATTCTAAGGTGGCAGAATCTCAGGGAAAAGGAACCAATAATGACATCATGCTTAGAAATTTGAGAAACGTTAGCTATGATGAAGAGCTCAAGTTAATCTCTTAATCTGTTTTCTCAAAATCTGTAAGAACACATGTTCCTCTTCACTATAAAAATGTCTTATCCCTATCTCCAAAATTCAAGATTGTTGATGAATGATATGGTAATTTCCTTAGAGCCCTAGAAAGAATGATGTCTACAGCATGGATCCTAAAGAATATTATTTCCCTCTGTTGAATCACTTGTTTGGTTGCAAAGACAACAGAGGATGGAAGCTGACCTATGGCACAGAAGACTGGGCATGTCAACTTCATAAAATATCAACAAGTTGGTAAAAAGGCAATCTGGTTATGGGTTTAATCCTTCAAAGACATTCAAGCTTGATCACTCTTGTGTGCAATGAGAAAGGGTAAACAGCACAAGGGCATCCTTTGCAAGAAGATTGAGGGAAAGAACAGTCAGCGAGAACCTCTTGAATTGCTCACAAAATGGAATTATTTGACCTGTTTTCAAGTAAGAGTATAAACAAGAAAAAGTACTGCTTGGTGGTCACAGATGACTGCAGCAAATGTCTTGGGTGTTTTTTCTTGGGCCTACAAGATGAAACATATATATGCTATATGAATTTTATTGTGGGTTTAGAAACAGGCAAGAATAAAGTGAAGACCATCATGTGTGACATGGAATAGAGTTCAAGAATCCACTTATGAAAGAGTTTTGTGCTAAAGACAAAGAATCAAGAGAGATATAGCATTTGCCAGGACTACACAGCAAAATGGTGTTGCAAAAAGAAAGAATTGGGAATCTTACTGAAGCTCTGCTAAACTATGTTAGCAGACCACCCCTTCTACCTATCAATTTTGGGCTAGCAGTCAATACTGCTTGTTATGTGTGCTTAAGTAGAGTGTTGAGAGCTAAACCTCAACTTGAAGACTCCTTAATAATTTCTTGATGAAGATCTCCTAACATCAGTTTCATGAGACCTTTTGGATGTTCTCTGACTATACTTAATACCCTGGAACATTGGTAAGTTTGATGGCAGACAGAAAGAAGGATATCTGTTGGGATATTCTACTAACAGGGGAGCAAATTTAAAGAGTCTATAACAGGATCACAAGAAAGGTTCAATATTGTCCTACAAGTAAAACATTCACTTGAGAATCAGGAGAATCAAAAAGGAAAAGGTCCTGATTGGATGTTTTGGATCTTGACCTTTTTAACCTCCACATACCATGATTACTATTCCTGTCAGGAAAGAAAACTATGTTGATTCAAAAGAACAAGGAATAACTTATGATGATGCTGAAGATTTAGATGACCAACAATTCATTGTTCAAACCAACCTAGCCTATGCCTCCAGAAGGAACGAACTGCTTACGCAAAAGAAGTTAAAAAAATAGTCCTGAAGATCAAGCTTTAACATGAATTACTTGTAAGTTTAGATTGCTTCAAGAATCACTTGCCAAAGCTCATAAAGATGAACAAAGGAATTCCTTTTGAAGAGGAAAATAGAGACTATCTATTGCAAAGGGAAAAGAACATGTAGACAGTACTTACTCAAAGTACTAGCTAAACAACCTCCTCAAAGTACTGGCAATACACCTACAAATTCTGATGATGATACTCCAACAGATGGTGTTTTCTATACAAACTCTTTTGATGCTGAGGAAGGCGGAGTAGCTGACTACAACAACTTGGATCCTACCATTGATGTTCCCTCTACTCCCACACTTAGAATTCATAAGAGATCATCCTCAAATCATAATTATTGGCAAAAGTACTGCTCCGTATCAAACAAGAAAAAAGAAAGCTACAAGACAGTACTTCGAATCAACATCAAGCATTGCTGTCTTTCATATACAAGCAAAATAGAACTAACCACAAAGATCAACAAACATGCTTGTTTGCTTGTTTCTTATCTCAAGAGGAACCCAAGAAAGTCTCCTCAACCTTAAGCAGATGAAAAGTTTGGTTGAACGATGCAAGAAGAACTTCTTCAATTCAAGCTACAAGATGTATGGGTATTATGTGACTTACCAAAGGCAAGAGGGTGATTGGAACTAAATGGGTTTTTAGAAACAAAGAGATGAACGGGGTACAATTATCAAGAACAAAGCACGCCTAGTTGCACAAGGGTACAGACAAGAAGAAGGTGTGGATTATGATGAAGTATTTGCACCAGTTGCCAGAATTGAAGCAATCAGACTCTTTTTGGCATTTGCATCTTTCATGGGCTTTACTGTCTATCAGATGATGTCCACAGTGCATTTTTAGTATGAACATCACGAGAATAGGTAATAAAAGTCAAACAGCCTCCAGGTTTTGAAGATCCTGCTCATCCAAACAAGGTTTACAGAGTTGTCAAGGCACTTTATGGCCTGCATCAAGCCCCAAGAGCATGGTATGAAAGACTCTCCACTTTTCTTTTGAAGCATGGATAAGAAGGGGCTATTGATAAAACTCTGTTTATTAAGAAGATAGAAGAATAATCATGTTGGTACAGGTAAATTTGATGATATCATCTTTGGCTCTACAAAGTCTTCTATGTGAAGGGATTTTGAAGATCTTTATGCAAAAGGAATTCAATATGCGTTCCATGGGTGAACACACTTTCTTTTTGGGTGCTCAAGTCAAGCAATCTAATGGTGGTATTTTTCTAAGTCAAGACAAATATGTGAAAGACATTCTCAACAAGTTTGACTTTAGAACCATTAAGCCAGCATCTACTCCCATTGAAGCTCATAAATCTCTAGGAAAAGATGAAGAAGGTGAAGATGTTGATGTACATCTTTACAGGTCTATGATTGGGTGTCTTGAACTTAACTTTGGGCTTCAAACCAGAACATAATGTTTTGCAGTTTGTCCTGTGTGCAAATTCAGGGGCAAGTCACTCCAAAGGTTTCTCATCTACATGCTGTCAAAAGGATCTTTAGGTATCTTAAACATCAACCTAATTTGGGTTTATGGTATCCTAAAGACTCTCCTTTTCATTTGGAAGCTTTTTCGGATAGTGACTATGCTGGGGACAACCATGATAGAAGATCCACTTCAGGAGGATGTCAATATCTTGGCAGAAGACTAGTTTCTTGGCAATGCAAAGAAAACCAAATAATTGTGGCTATCCCACACAGAAGCAGAATATGTGCAGCTGCAAGTAGTTGTGCTCAGGTATCTATTTCTTTGGATGCAAAATCACTACTTGATTATGGATTTATCTTCATGAACACTGAAATCCCATATAGACAATTATAGCACCATTTGCATTTGAAGAATCGTTATTTCACATCAAAGACCAAGCATATAATCCTATTCGACATCACATCATTCGAGATGTTATGATCAAAGGCTCATTAATGTCTCAAGGTTTCATACAGATGACAATGTAGCAGATTTACTCACCAAAGGCTTTGACTTGGCAAGGTTTAAATTTTTGGTGGTAACAATTGGGATGATGAACCCATAGCTATCTTTGAGGGGAGGATCACATATAAAGTACTGGTGATCAAGTAAAGTACTGTTTTGGTTAGATTGGATTTTTGAAGCACTCTAGCTATATTTGAGGGGGGAATAATGATTTTTCCAGAGGTTGTTTGAATTATTTGAAGAGATAGTTTGCAAAGTTGAAGGGTTGTCGTTGCACAAATTTGAGTTGGACATCTTTTTATGTTGAAAGTACTGCTTAGCCAACTCAAAGTACTGCTTGCCTTAGAAAGTACTGCTTAGACAACAAAGTAACTGTTCTAAACGTTCGGATCATCAAACGGTCAAACTAACGTTTTTGCGCTAAAACTAACTACAAACGGTAACATTCTTATTAGCCCGTTACGCAACCTATAATTACTCAACTGAATTGCATTTACTCTTTTCAACTGTACTAACTTTTACTTACTCTCATTCATAAATTCTTTAATTTCCCACCTCCGACTCACCTCCAATCTTTATCAAATGGCAAACATTCGCTCTTGTAACAAGCACAACATGATTGCGTGTGTGGAAAAGACGGCTCAGAATGCTGATTTTTATCAAATCATCGACTTTCTCACTGGCTGCTCCATTAATTACTCTTTGTTGGTTGATCCTGATCTTATTGGTCCATGGCTTCAACAATTTTTGGGCTACCCGCTACTCTCAAAAAGTGATCAATGACGTATCCTCACATCCGCGGCCAAGGAAAGCTGGCATGAAGATTTTTGATTTCTGAAGCAACCTCTCGAGCTGAGACCTACTCTTTGATATGAAAATGGAGTTGATGCTTTCCTAAGCAAGTTATTTGGGTACTAGCTCAGTAAAAGATTATTGGCTACGAGGTACCTTTAGCACAACTTCACTTCTCTAAAAAAACCCAGTTTATTTAGAGCCCACAAGAAAGTAACTTTTTCCATGTATTACTTCACCTGCCTTAGTCCTAAGAGCCACTTCATGGAACATTTGGGACAAAAACATTGCCTCTGCTCTTGTAGGACTAAGCTACAAACCAAAAGTTTAATTTTCTCCTTGATGATCTAACTGGGATGCTAGACATATTTCACAATGGTACAACACACAAAAACCATTTCTTAATTATCCTAGGTTCGTGTCAATTGTTCTTGACACGCAGTTAGAAGGAGTAGACATACCTCAGACTTTATACCATCCGTTTCTCTCCTTCCCAAGGTTTTTTACATTTATGAGGAAGCATAGCACTAAGTTCTCATGTAGGATTACACCCTTGACTCCATCTATGTTAGAAGTAGTCACAGCATTGGCAGCGGAGGAAGAACAGAGTACTAGTCCTCATTCTAGGGCTGCAACTTCAGCAAGGGATGCTCAAGGCACTCCAACTCAAAGTGCTGCTCACTCTCAAGGTACTGCTTCATCTGCTCATTCTCAACGTACTGCTTTTCATACAACGTACTCTTCCTTCCATGATACTCGTTAAACTCTCAAGGGACTGCTGAAATACAAAGGACTGCTGACTTCCAAGGTACGGCTGAACCTCATGATGCTTCTATTCCTAAATCTCCCAATGATTATACACCCACAGATGTTGTTTCAATAACATCTGGACAGGATAATGAGGGGACTTTTAGATATATATGCTTGAACAGATGAAAGTTAGAACTCAAGAAGCATACTCTTTCTCAAGCTAAACAAATACTCAAGCTCAAAGCCAAGCTCAAGAAATTGTCCAAATTTGTCAAGCCAGTGGTCAAATATCATGCTCTTTGGGTAGAGAATCAAAATCTTAAGAAGCAAAAGAGACGAAGAAAGAAGAATAAGAAGAAAGTGTCTTCAGTCAAATTGGGGAGGAATAAGGATGAAGGAATTTTGTCTGAAGAGCACAAAGTTCAAGAAGAAGATTTAGCACATCCTTTCTTTGATGATACTGCTGATCAAGATGCTGCTGTTACTCCTAATTTGGAAAGAAAAAGTGATGAGACTGAAGAAGTTAATATTGAGGAGAAAGAAGCTTCTAATGTAAAGAGTGGAGAAACAGAAGAACTGGATTTGGAGACAACTCAAAGTACTGCTAGACAGGGTACTATTACTCCAAGGATCCTAAATTTTGAGGAGGAAGCAGGACCTTCAAGCCCCACTCCGTCCATTCAAGTAATTGACTCTGAAGAACAACTTAAAAAGCTGCTGAAAAGTTCCTTGTTTCTTATTTCTAGACCAAGAGGTTTGAGCATTCCTGTCCCCATAACAATCTCAACCTCACAGCCAAACTCAGGTACTGATACGCAAGGTACTGACCCTAAAGATAAAGCAAATGGATACAGTTGAAGAACCTAAAAAGAAGAAAATGACTCTTCAACAAATCAAGCCATGGAAACGGACAAATGATGAGGAGGTTGCTAGAAAAATTCAAGCCGAGTGGGATGCAGAAGATGAAAGAAAAGAGAGGTTTTGAAAGAATTAAAGAAAATCAAAGCCAAAGACTACTTTTGAGAAACCTACTTCTCTTGCTCAAAAAGGAATCAATGAATGAGTTTTCCTAAAAGGTCCAAGGAACAAAAATTTGCAAAAACTTAAGTATCCACAATGAAGAATTGTATGACAAAGGTTCCAAGCATCTATTAAAGACTCCTTCAAGAACTTTATTTCAATGGATTCAGAGAAAGAAAGGGAAACATATGAAGGAAGAGAAGCTACAAAGACTCTTAATGAAAAGAAAGCTACAATACTGAAGAAAAGCCATCAAAAAGCTAAGTTAAGAACAAAACAATTGATGAGCTCAGAAATTAATCTTAAGGGTAGTAGACTTTGAAAAATGAGCGACAAGATAGAGAGTCACTAGAAGAAATCTCCATGATTATAGACTCCAAGTTAATTGATTCACCTGATGGAGAGTATCTTATAATTCACAGAAGAGAATAATCATTTAGGGCTTTTGATACTTTATGGGAGATACTGCATGTCTTAGGATAGACAAGATTTATATCACCTAATAGATTGTTGATGAACTATTAGAGCATATTCCTCCAAAACCGCTTAGGTTTGATGCTTTGTGATCAAAAACATTATTTGGAGAGACCGGCTTGAATCAAGTGATGATGACTCTTGAGGATAAGAAGAATGGAAATCATCTGATGAGATTTCATGAATCTTCGAGAGTGCTACGCTAGAGATAAAGATGGCACTATGATTCCTATGCTGCTGAAGAAGATATCCTCTATCAAGAGAGTTGATGATAAGGATGCTGGAACATGGAATGGAAGTTGAAGACGAAAGTGAGATAGCCATTACTTTGATACATCTGTTCATTTTGTGGACAACTGCAAATGGTGACAATCCTTAAACAACTGGTATGATTTATCAAAAAAATCTATATATATCTTACTTTGATAACATACTTAAACTGTGAACAAAGCATACTTTGTTTAAGAGTTCTGCAGAGTAAAACAAACAGTAACCTTGTGAAGGTACTGCTAGTTAAAAAAGTTTGTTTTTGAAATATTGTGAAGATTTTGGAGTGGCAAAAAGCTATAAGGCACCGATATTTGAATGTCAAAACTGATTTAAAAAGAGGATTGAGTGTTGGTAACCACCCCAACCGCAATAGGTATCAATTCACCATGTCTTTCTTAAAAAAAAAAAAAAACAAACATAAAATTGACTAGTCAAAATCAACATTTTCGGTAAAGACACTCAAATCTGTTTATGGTCTGACAATTTAACCAAAAATTGTATGTTGATCAATACCCATGGTATTACACTGAATTATTGGGCTACTCCCAAAGCAAACGGCTTTTTGTAAAGAGAACTCAAATCCGTTGCTACATTAATAGTTTGCTCAAAACTAAATGGTCCTTCCAACTCACCAATGTTTATTACTGAGAGTTGACCTATCCTGAGCAAATAACGGCTACAGGTAAAGACTAATCAAATCCGTTAAAGGTTGAAATGACTTATCAAAATCATTATAGTACTCAACACACTAAGATCTTCAAGTTCTGAGTGTTGATTAGTGATTTTTTCAGTCAATCATGATTATTACCTTTTCTAGGTATCAAAAACTGACTAGCCAAGATGAATGCTACTTGGTAAAAGGCTCATAAAATCCATTCATGTTGCTGAAAAGACAGTTGCTGAAAGAACAATTCTGTTTGAGGCAAAAAAAGACAAAGATGATTGAAGAAATGTATAATGTACAATAATAAGAAGATTTCATTTCAAGATCTCAAACAATTGTGAACAAGATACTGCTTTAAAAAGGATGAAGGCAATTACTGCTTAAAATGACAAGAACAGTACTGATGCCTTAATAAAGAAACCAACATCAAGAAACTTGAAGTCAAGCAAGTAGAATTCAAGTTAGGGGAGGATTGTTGGGAAATACAAGTCAAAAGGTCAAAGTTCTGCTAAAAGTCAAAGTACTGCTGAATGAAAGATCAAAGTACTAGCTATAGAAAGTCAAGGACACTACAGCCAGTCAAAGAACGAAGTAACTTCAACTCTGCCGTGGATATAGGAAAAAAAACTATAAAGTTTAAGACGGTTGTTTTAAAGCATTTATCTTGTAACAGTTATTAGTGATAAGTATCAATTAGTGTTTATGATATACAAGGACTGTACATCTACTAGAGGTTATCCTTATGTTTATAAAAGGATCTCTAGGAAGATATTAGCATATAGAAAAAAAAACATAGAAAAACACGAAGTTAAGAATTATTAGTATTTATTTATAGGGATGATGAATGATATAATGATTAGAACATAAGCAGTTTTAAGCATTTTATTCAATATCTGGAAATGTTAAGCACGAGGAGCGTTAATTAAAGTCATGTCTGGTAATGTTTTGAATGTGCTTTTATACCTTTTTAAAATGTTACATTTTAGACCCTAGGGTTCTGGGAAATTGCAAATAGACCCCTGAGGTTTGCACTTTTACGACTTTGGTCCTTCAAATTTTATTGATATACAAAATAAAACTTGGACTTTAAAAAGTGATATAATAGACCCTTGTAGTTATAACTTTAATAAAATGACACTTTTAGTCCTTTTTTGTTATAAGTTTCTAAAAATTACAATATATACCCCTTGCATAGATTATAATTACAAAACATGTCCAAATTGCCATGCAAGCTTATTTTAACATTTCAATAGACATTTATAAGTTATAATAAACTAAAATATGAAGATTTAACATAACGCAAGTTTAAATTAACGATTCGTTAAGCTATGAAGTAAAACGGGTCAAATTAGGGTTTTAAAATGAAAACGCGCGGGTTTTAAGATCTAATTCTATTATAACTTATCAAAGTACTTATTTTAACATTATAATAGCTTATTAGAATTTATTATAACAAAAGTTTACAAGTTTAACCCATAGTTTGTTAATGGCATTTATAGAATGTATCGGTTGATGCAATTCTGAAAACCCATGATTAGTGCAACCCTTAAAAGATCAAATGAAATGATCCAAGGCTCATAAACGTCTCATCAAATTTTTTGCTGAAAGTCTCGTGAATTTCATTCTAGATTTTGTTGTTAGAGGGCGGGAAGAATTTGTTAATAATTTCGAAACAAGATCGTCCCCTGTTTCAATCGACCGAGTGTTCTTTTTCTAGCCAAATCCGGGCTCCCCTATTCGAGAGAAAAACGGGACAAGCATAAGTTTAACCACGTATTTTGGTAAGTTCAGGGAATCGTTCATTGTAAAGTGATCTTGTTGAAATAACGGATTGTGAGCATGTGAGGTCTCTTTAACGTTCCAAAAAAATTGCTGTTTTGAACAAGAGATTTAGAAGACCATGCTTTGACCTCAAATTTTTCGAGGTGATTTCCAGGAATAACTATCGCCATCCTCGTAACCCTCGGTGGGTGCTTCGAGCAATTGCGCATAGTACGATTAATAGGCCACGTAACTATGGAGGATTATCAGTTTCTCAAGATAGATGATTCAACAAATTTGTCGAACTTGTGGTTGTCGACGTCTACGGGCTTGAGAACGAGTGCGGCATGCACAAAAAGAAAATACAAAAAGAAAATTAACACTAATTTTTGACTTAAAAACCCCATACTAGAACTCAAAAAGGTCGAATGCATAACTTAAACATAAAGAAAGTATCACAAAAATCTCTAGCCGTTTATCAAGTGTGCTAAAAGATAAATGTTAGTCGATAAAATCTTTAGGATATCAGATTTCCCTAAACTAATGGCAAGCAAAGGCTAGGAAGCTCGAGTGGACCGGGACAAAACACCGAACACGAGAGACTTCAAAAAATTTGGGTTAATCCTGCAAATAATCACAAGTACAAACATAACAGGAATCGGAAGAGTACAAGCCTCCTCACATCACAATAGGAAATAGAAAATAGATAAACATGGGGTACCTCCCACGAAGCGCTTTGTTTTTTGTAACCGAGTCACATAGCTTGACTCGATCCCCGAATTCATTCGTCCTTGGAGAGAGTGTGGAGATCCTGGACTACCTTTGGTGGTAAGTCCCCTCCAAAGTAATGCTTCACACGATGACCATTCACCTTAAAGTTTGGACCATCGGGTTGAGATAACTCAATGGTTCCGTACGGAAAAACTTTGCTGATGGTGAAAGGTCCTAACCAATGAGTTTTAAGCTTTCCCAAGAATATATTTAGACGAGAGTTGAAGAGTAAAACTTGATCACCAACATTGAAAATGCGGTTTTTAATCTTTGAGTCGTGAAGCTTCTTTGTCCTTTCTTTATAAATCAAAGAATTCTCGTAAGCTTGATCACGAAGCTCATTAAGTTCATTCAGTTGAAGCTTCCGGTGATCACCCGCGGTTTTAAGATCGAAGTTAGCATGTTTTAAAGCCCAATATGCTTTATGCTCTAACTCAATCGGTAAATGGCAAGACTTTCCATAAACAAGCTTGTAAGGCGTACAACCAATCGGTGTCTTAAAAGCAGTACGAAATGCCCACAAAGCTTCATCTAATTTGACCATGAGGCACGGTTTTCTTCAACCGTCCTTTCTAGAATACGTTTTAAACCTCGATTGGACACCTCCACTTGACAGCTAGTTTGAGGGAGTTAAGCGGTAGCTAGACGATGTGTGACCCCATACTTAGACATTACTTTAGCAAACTGATCATTACAAAAGTGGGTCCCATGATCGCTTATTATAGCTCTAGGTGTTCCGAATCGGGCAAAAAGAGATTTTAAAAACTTCACTACAACTCTAGCATCATTTGTGGGGAGCGCCTTTGCTTCAACCCATTTTGAAAGATAATCAACGGCTACGAGAATGTATTTATTCCCATGTGAAGACGGAAATGGTCCCATGAAATCAATACCCCATACATCGAAGATTTTACAAACTTGGATAGCGTTTTGAGGCATCTCATCTCGTTGCAAAATTTTGCCTTGTCTCTGACACGTATCACAAGATTTGATCATCGAATGGGCATCTCGATATATGGTAGGCCAAAAGAATCCGGCATCAAATACTTTTCGAGCGGTGAGATTGGCACTATGATGGCCCCCGGTGGGTCCTTCATGACAAGCTTTGAGGATTTCAAAAGCTTCTTGCCCATGCACACAACGTTGAATGATTTGATCCGCACAAGTACGAAAAAGATAGGGATCGTCCCAGAAATAATGTTTTACATCCATGAAAAACATCCTCTTTTGTTGAGTTGTCATTCCTTTGATTATAAAATTCCCCGCATGGTAATTTGCATAATCCGCAAACCATGGGGTATTTTCACTAGAAATAACTCCAAGAGTTTCTAAAGGAAAATGTTCATTTATGTCCTTGTTTTCTAACACATCCTTATGAGGATTCTCAAGTCTAGATAAATGGTCTGCCGTAAGGTTCTCACTTCCTTTTTTATCACGGATGGTGATATCAAATTCTTGTAGGAGAAGAACCCACCGGAGTAACCTCGGCTTAGCATCTTGTTTATTCATAAGGTACTTTAAAGCCGAGTGATCCGTATACACTATGCTTTTGGATAAGACAAGATATGGCCGAAACTTTTCAAAAGCATACACAACGGCAAGCATTTCTTTTTCCGTGGTAGTGTAATGAATTTGAGCTTTTGTCATTGTCTTGCTAGCATAATGTATATGCTGAAAGTGCTTCATCTTTCGTTGTCCTAAAACCGCACCAATCGCGAAATCACTTGCATCACACATGAGTTCGAAAGGTAGGTTCCAATCCAGGACAACTAAGATTGGAGCTTCGGTAAGCTTCTTTTTAAGAGTCTGAAAAGCATCAATACAATCCTTAGAAAACACAAACGGTGTTTCCTTCTCAAGAAGGTGAGTCATTGGTCTAGCAATCTTAGAAAAGTCTTGGATAAATCATCGGTAAAATCCTGCATGACCTAAGAAACTCCTAACACCTTTAACGGTAGTCGGGTGAGGTAGCTTAGCGATAACATCGACTTTAGCACGATCAACCTCAATTCCCGATTTTGAAATTTTATGCCCTAACATAATTCCTTCTCTACACATAAAGTGGCACTTCTCCCAATTAAGAACTAAATTCGTGTCTTCACATCGTTTTAGCATCTTTTCTAAATTGGAGAGGCACGAATCAAAACTATCCCCAAAAACTGAGAAATCATCCATAAACACTTCCATAGTCTTTTCGATCATATCATGGAATATGGCCATCATACACCGTTGAAAAGTACCGGGAGCATTACACAAGCCAAATGGCATGCGACGGTACGCGAAAGTTCCATACGGGCATGTGAAAGTAGTTTTCTCCTGGTCCTGGGGATCTATTGGTATTTGGAAATACCCTGAAAATCCATCTAGAAAACAATAGAATTCATTCCCGGCTAATCTTTCTAACATCTGATCCATAAACGGCAATGGAAAATGATCTTTTCGAGTTGCTTCATTTAACTTCCTATAGTCGATACAAACTCTCCACCCGGTAACTAAACGTGTCGGAATTAATTCATTCTCTTCATTAGCAACAACGGTTATTCCTCCTTTCTTTGGAACACAATGCACTGGACTAACCCATGGGCTGTCAGAGATCGGGTAAATCATACCGGCATCAAGAAGTTTTAAGACCTCCTTTTTTATTACCTCGTGAATTTTTGGGTTAACCCGTCTTTGACTTTGAACCGTAGGTTTGTAATCATCCTCCATCAAGATTTTGTGTGTACAAAAACGAGGGTCGATACCCTTGATGTCGGTGATTTTCCAAGCAATGGCCCTTTTATGAGATTTGAGCACCTTTAAGAGAGCATCTTTTTCATCATTTTTTAAACCTTTTGCAATAATCACTGGTAACTTGTCATTTTCTTCTAAGAAAGCATATTCTAAGTGAGACGGTAAATCTTTTAACTCTAATTCTGGAGGCTCTTCAATTGAAGATTTTGCCTCGGTCACTTCACTTTGTTTAAGGTCCATCAGAGGAAGTTGAAACGGGTCATTATTTAACAATTTTTCGATCAAACAAATATCTTCCTCCGGATTGCAATTGGCATGATCAATTTCTGGTGAAATCGAATCATCCTTAAGATAAGCTTCAATTTCTTCCAAAATGAATTCGGAAGTAAACGGCTCAGACGTCGAGGTGGGATTGCCACCCGAAGAATTAGAAAATCCTAGCAATTCCGGAGCATACTCCTCACAAACTGCATCAATGATGTCAATTCGGTTTACCGACTTGTCATTTGTAGAGGAGTATCTCGTGGTTTGATCTAGATTAAAAGTGACGGCTTCGTTATCAACCCGAAGGGTTATTTCTTCTCCATAAACATCAATTAAAGCACGACCGGTCCTCAAAAAGGATCTCCCAAGTATGAGAGGTACTCGAGGATCGGCTTCGAAATCGACAACAATAAAGTCTGTAGAAAATGAAATTTTCCCAACTTTGGATAACAAACGTCTTCGCAGTCATTAGGATAAGTAATTGCTCGGACCTGCTAACTTTAAAGTCATCCGAGTTGGTGTAAGTTCCGGCAGGGAAAGCTTTTTTCAAATAAAAAGAGGCATAAGATTTATGCTCGCGCCAAAATTGGCCAAGGCGTGACATACATCAATTCCTGGGAAATTTCATGGAATAAGAAACTTGCCGGGATCTCTAAACTTTTCGAGAAGCTTTTTGAGGAGCATCGCTGAGCAATTCTCGTTCAACGGTATCTTAGCTAACTCAAGCAACTTTTCCTATTCCATGAGCAAACTCTTAATCGTGAGGATCAAATCTTGGCATAAAAGTAAAGCATCCGCGAAACCAATGTAAGACGCAAATCTTCAAGATTTGTAAGATCATCTCCATTTGATTCGAAGCTTTGTCACGGGACTTTGTCATCACGCGTGAAGGATATGGAATATTGGCTATTTTAAACTCTTCGGAATATCAAATTCCGAATTGTTTTAGCAAAGTCTTTCAGAAATCGGTTTCGGAATAGAAATGGGGATAACCGGAGGTGGGATTTGAGCGATACTTCCTTGGAAGTTTGTTTGCTCTTTATCTATTATACTCCTCGGTTTCATCGATCCACTACATATTCTCGGAGAAAGAATAGTAGGATATCGAGGTCCCTCGTAAGCAACACTACTTCGAGTATGTGATCGCTTTCACTCCCCTTCGAGTTTGGAAGGTATTAACTTGGAAGAGTACCCAAAGTTGAGGGCTTGGTTTTGAAAGAAACCCACATATCATGTTTGAAACTTATTTTAAATTATTTTAAAAAGCCTGGTTTTTTATTCATCCATGACGCTTGTTGAATTTTATCGTGTTTGAAATTACATTCATAATGTCTCCTTTCAATGAATTGATTTTTGATTTTGCATGTTTCCTTAACATTTGATCGTTATTCCGCTTGTAACATGAAAAAATCAATTGAAATCTCTTGTTGAACATGAATATTAGGCACTTGAAAAGGTTGGTTGTTGAAATCCTTGGTTTTTGAAATTTGGAGCATTATTATATGAGCTTTAAACCTTGATTTCCATGCAAATTATTTCCCCGAAAGTTATTCCCTTGAACTTGATTCTGATTAAACCTATTTTGACCATTGTTTTGCACCGGAGCAAAACCTGGTGGTGCCATTTGATTACTAACACGGTTTGGAGGGTTAACTTGATTGTAAGTACCCGTAGTCGCACAAACACTAGCCTGATTGTTATCGGTAGCCGGAAAATTATACCAAGAATGGGCACCACCACAAGTAACCAAAGTTTCCTCAACCGCATTTAACCGAGCGGAGTGAACATTAGAAACAATCTCGACTAAGGTCGAAAGTTGATCCGCAAGCTTATCAATTCTCTCATCCGTTTTACTAGAAGTAGCATTCATCCTAGAAGCATTTGATCTATTTCGTGAATAACGAACTTTTGATTTATTCTCAATTATGTTTAAAGCCTCTCTAGTCGTCTTACTCAAAAGATTTCCACCCGCCGCGGCATTTAAGGAGTCTTGTTCATTCTCGTTTAAACCGTTATAAAAGGTATCAACTTGAGTTAACTCCGTAAATCCGTGATGGGGACAAGCTCTAAGCAACTCCTTAAATCGTTCCCACGCTTCACTAAAAGTTTCCTCAAATTTTTGTGTAAATCGAGAAATTTCATTCTTTAAGTGAGTGGTTTTCGAAGGAGGGAAAAATTGATTCACAAATTTGGTAACGAGATCCTCCCAAGTCAAGATTGAATTTGGTGGTTCTTTCTCGTACCAAGTTTTAGCGGCTCCCTCGAGCGAATATGGAAACATCATAAGCTTAATCACATCGTTAGGCACATTCCTAAATCGTAAAGTCGAGGTAATCCTTTTGAAACTATTAATATGAGCATGAGGATTTTCACTCTCACGACCGTAAAATGGATTCGCTTGAACCAATTGAAGCAAATTCGTCTTAATCTCAAAATGATCCGCATTGATTTCTGGTAAAACAATAGCTTCTCCGTACCCTTCCGTGGGTGCCCGGAGTAGCTCTTCCATGGTACGTTCCGCCATTTCAACAATAGTTCGAATCTCGGGTTCGACTATGTTAGAAACTTGTCTTCTCCGACGTCTTGGAATTGTGACGTTTGAATTATTAGGATAATTGGAACGTCTAGTGCGCATGCACTATTTAAAGAAAATAGAAAAATAATAAAAAAAAATATTTTTGGTTTTTCAAAAGTTTATTCACAATCTAATTTTAACGGACAACGAGATAGACAACTTGAACCAAATAATCAAACTTACTTCACGGTAGCTCTTAAAAATTTTACTTTTTAAGGTGAGCCGTATTTCGTAAGTGACACAAATGGTAAGTTTTTAAATCTTTTATTCGAGTTGGGAACTTATTATGGATAATACCTCAATTGAAGGTATTATTTGTTGGTGTTCTTTTACCAACTTTGTAACTTTTTAAATTGAAAGAGACTGATGTCCTTACATACCATAAGAAACTGTTGGCAGAAGCTGAAAAGGTAAAAGAAGATTTAAAAGCTAAAGTATAAAAATGGCACAACTCTTCTAAAAATCTTGGTAAACTGCTAAATACTCAGATGAGTGCTAATGATAAATTTGGGCTTGGATATGGGGATTAAGAATATGATGGTCATCTTGAGATTTATGAAAAATGAAGTTTTACAAAGCGTATTTATGATAAGAAAGGTTATTTAAAAATTCAGCCTTTGATAGGTTTGTTACAGCAGAAGGAATGCATGATGTACCCCCACCCATGACAGGGAATTACATGCCATCTAGACCTGATATTGAAATAGATTATTCACAATTTACATATGGTCCAAAACAATCTCAAACTAGTGAATCTGAAACCTAAACCAGTGACTTTGATACTTGTGAATCAAATTGTAGTGTTGAAATACATAAATCTTTGCCTAAACCAACTGTCAATGAACCCAAAGTAGTAAGTCAACCTAAGGTTTGGTTTGATGCTCCTATCATTGAGGAGTATGAATCAGATAGTGAAGATGAGCATGTGTCTCTACCAACGGAAGAACAAGAAGCACCTAGTTTTGCTAACCAGCAAGTAAAAACTCCTAGGGAAACTGTTAAGAATCAATTCACACATAGTAAAAATCCTAAAGTTGACAAGAAAGGGTTGGGATATGGGTTTGTTACAAAAGCATGTTTTGTATGTGGAAGTCTTAGTCATATTATCAGAGATTGTGATTTCATGAAAAATGATGACTAAACAAGCTGAGTTAACAAAGATAAGAAAAGAAGTCCTAGTCAAATGGGAGATTTGGACAATTGGAATCTGTGCAAAGAGTAAATCATTAAAACCAATTTGTCCTACAGCAGTACAACTAGAACTGGCAAATTCCATGTTTAATTATTGCTAGAGCTAGCGGTACTTAAAATGTTAGTACTGCTAGAACAAATATGTTAACTAGTCAGACCGGTACTAACTAATGCTGCCTTAGAAAATTAGTACAGTTAAACTTTTGTTAATAGAGTTAGAACCATAAAACAGTTTTTCATAAAAACTCATTCACCATAAGAATGCCTTCTAATAACACCACAGCACTTAGAACAAATTTATTCAAAACAAAAGTGTTAATACTCGCTGAGGTAAATGCAGTTAGTGCTATTTGGGTAAAAGGGAAACTGTAGTTAGCCCTCAGGCATGGTGGGAGTTGTAATTGGAGACCAAAAAGACATTAATGGTAAAAAATCTCCAATACAATGGTGGATCAAGACCTAGAATTGTGCTACTTTCAAAATCCACTAGGCATGTCTCAAGCCCAACACAGGCTTTGGGTCCCTAAGAGAACTAATCACATAATTTGATTGCAGATATCCATAACAAGAACTTACATAACAAAGGGATTGTTTGAATAGTGATGAACCCAGGCACATGACTGGGAAACAATGCCTATCTTGTGAAATATCACGACTTTAATGGTGCCCCAGTTAGCTTTTTGGAGGAAGTAAAGTTAACATCACTGGTCAAGGTAAAATAAAAACAGGAAAGTTAGATTTTGAGGATGTGTGCTTTGTGAAAGAACTACAGCATTTTAAATTTTTTTCTGTGTCACTGACTCTAAATGTTTTGTTTTGTCTCCTAAATTTAAGTTACCTGATGCAAATCAAAAGTCTTACTTAGAATCCCCAGACAAAAACACATATGTACAGTATTTCAATCTATAGAAACATTAAAAAATTCCTTCTAGAAGTTTTAGCATTGATTAATTGCAAAGGGCCACAATTTATGAATCTAACAAATCCCATACGGAGGTAGGGTCATGTTAACCTTTAAAAACTAAACAAACTTGTGAAGGGAAACCTTGTAAGAGGTCTTCCCTCAAAGATGTTTAAACAACTAAATAGCATTATAAGAGATATTTAAGCATTGATAAGCAAAGATATTAAGCATATAAGCAATGACTAAGCAATGAAAACTGAAATTAGAGAAGAATGAAAAGAGAAACTTACTTGATCCTTTAGCTAAACAAAAGGAACCAATAAAGGCAGCTACAAGCTCTCTAGCTTATTAGATAAGCTAGAGTAAAGTCCTTGGGATCTCTTCCAAGTTAAGATCCCCTTCCAAAAGCTCAAATTTAGTAAGATCCATAATAGGTTTAACTGATTTAAGGTTTAGATAAGATTAATACTGAATTCAAACAGCTCTATTTCAGCTTATAGACTGAAAGAGCTTAATATGAGCTTATTGAGACAATTTTAGCTTATTAAGAGAGCTTATGACTTAAAATGAGAGCTTAGAAAATGAGATTTAAAACACTAAAAACTAGATATGAAAAAGAGAGCCCCTAGATATATTAAAAAAAAGACACCGATATGTGTGAGAGGAAGGCCCTATTTATAGGTCTTTGAGGAAGCTTCTAGGATCTCTAGCCCTGCTCTCCAATCTTCAATCTCTGCCATTCATTTAATCAATCATTTGAGATCCATTTGTGGCCGTTTGATCAAGCTGTGGACACCTGAGGATTGCCAGCGTGTCATTCCATTGATGTGACGTTTGTGCTTCTTTTGTGAGTAGTTTAGCACAAAAACCCACATAAATTTATGCTTTCACCATTGTTGATGTGGCCTTTGATTGGGAGAGGTTAAGTAATTCCTTGATAAAGATTGATTTGTCCCTTTATTTGTGTTAGAGAGCTCATGAATTGACCTAAACACCCTTTAATTTGGAAAACCCCTTTGATTTACCCTGCTTGGATAAATGGGGAAGACGGGTGAACAGTAAAAGTGATTGGCGCCCTTTTTAGACAGTTAAAACTGTTATAGGTTTGGCATTTTTACACTTTTAGCCCTTCTCTTTCTTTTCCCTTTTTCAAGTTATAAATAACTTTCTGGATTTGCAAGATTGGCCCTTGTGACTTCATAAAAGGGGAAATGGCTAGGGATTTGGGCTTGGTTGACTTTTATTGACCATCTTTGACTGAGGCTTGACTTTTCGGGCTTCGGCTTTGAATCTTTGGCTTTTTTTTTTGTACTCTTCTGATTCTCGTGTCCGTGTTTGCTTGCTTTTGACTGTTTTCTTGTGATTTTTGACTTATCCGTACCTACACATACAAAACACAAATACAAGCATATTTTTGCCATTTTTAGTCTGTTTTGGGTTTAATTGGGTTATTTTAGGTATAAATAGATATGTGTATTTTACACTTATCACACACCAGTTAGTACTGCCTATCCTTATGGAGGACTATCCTTTACTGATCTAACCAATACTGACCAAGATGATTCAGAAATACCTGCACTTAAGGAAATTTATGACAATCCTACTGCTGGTATTTTTACCAATGCATCTTATGATGATGAGGGTGGAGTGGCTGACTTCACAAATTTAGAAACTGTTGTGAATGTCAGTCCTATTCCCACATCAAGGATTAACTCTATTCATCCTTCAACTCTAATTCTTGGAGATCTAAAATCAGCAGTTCAAACAAGAAGCAAAGTGACCAAAAGTTCTGAAGCCCATGCTTTTGTAAGTTATATTCAAAAGCAAAGGAAAAATAATCATAAGGACTTCCAGCATTGTTTATTTGCTTGTTTCTTGTCTCAAAATGAACACAAGAAGATCTCTGAAGCACTTGAAGAGGAAAGTTGGGTTGATGCTATGCAGGAAGAACTGCTGCAATTCAAGATTCAGAAAGTTTGGATTCTTGTGGATTTGCCTTATGGGAAGAAGACAATTGGAACAAAATGGGTTTATAGATATAAGAAGGATGAAAGAGGTGTTGTGGTTAGAAATAAGACAAGGTTGGTTGCTAAAGGACATAGGCAAGAGGAAGGGATAGATTATGATGAGGTTTTTGCTCAAATGAGTAAAATCAATTTGTATGTCACGTTCGATAGTTAGTTCCTAATGAAAATAAAATGCAAACAAACTTACGTCATGGACAGCTTCGCGGATTGCATATAATTGTTTTCTTGTGAAACTGTTCTCACCTAATAAATATTTTAAATACAAAAGGTATAAACTTCACATATGATGATGTAAATGCATATATTGTTGTAGAGCCTGTAAAAAATTGTATTACATTTTTAACAATGGTCCAAATAATATCTTAGGTACATGAAGGTGTGGTAAGGGAGAGCCAATATATCGAAAATATTTTCTGCTTATAACTTTTATTTTTCGCTGATCGATTATTCAGTAAGCCTATGAAGCATCAATGCTGTCAAAACTGGTGACAGTTGATCCGAGTATAATGAAAAATAAAATAACTATTAGATATTAGGTAGGGTTGTATGATGAACTTATGTTTAAAGCGCTTGTGGATTATTTAGTACTTTAGGCACATTTACATATGCTCCAACATCAGTCAATTCTGATCCTATAAAGAGTAAAACAAAAGATGAAAATAATAATAACTCTACTGATAGAGTATGCATAAAATACATGTAGTTACGGGAAAGTTGGTGGAAATCTGAACACAGTGTGCATACATGGGCAAAAATGTTTTTTTTAAGAACAGCTTTGTCGTAATAATAAATGAATTGATACCTGAAGTGATGTACGTAACATATTTTGTACTTCCCAATTTACATTATAAAGGTAAAATCAATGAGGTTTGGAACGTAGTAAACAAAATTACAAACCTTTAGGATATCAATTGTTGTGATCCTTGAGTCGATAACTTGACCTTTGAGAAAACCAAACTTTTCCGGAGTCAACTTGTTCATGATACTGAAAGCCAAAAAGGAAATAACTTTAAGTTTTCAGTTTAACTGTCCTAAGATCATTATCTTGTCAGATAGTTCCCTCTTCGAACCTTGCAGTGAAAGGGCTGAAATAAGTACACATGGTGAAACCATTAGCGAAGTTAAGTTAACACAAATGCCTCTTCTTTGCGCATATCAAACACCAATATAGCGGGAAAATGGAAAGCATGTGGGCTATTTTATAAACATCACTTACTCAAGATCCTAACATGCATTCAGTGGCTGTACTTGCATTTATGTGCAAACTATCCAAAGAATCTGCAAACGTCCTGCAATACAAGTTAGAATTTTACTTTCTTGGTGTAGGAGTTGCTATTACAAGAACTTTAAATCAAAGGGTATGGGTATAACATACGCACTATATAAGTGGTTTAATGGGGTTCGCAACAACAAAGTTCACAGGAACCACTTTCCTTTATTAACCATTTCATACCTATAACTTCATCTTCATTTAACATAACCAATTCAGAATAAGCAAGTTGTCGTACTGATTTCCATATATATTATTCAATAATTTCTAACTGTTATTAACGAACTTATATTAACGAACACATGTGCTAACGAACTTATATACCAGCAAGTATGGTGACGTCTTTGGTCAAATGAAAAACATGCACACATTGAAGAGGGTCTAGTATTATAAGCAAAATGGTATGTAGCAATTAGCAAAGGGGTAAAAAATCGTTATTTACATCTCAATGTCAGCTTATATCTAGCTCGTCTTTTAATTACCGAGCATCTAAAATCCAAGAAAGCCTGTACATTAGAAGGACTTACAATCCTGAGTTTGGATACTTCTTTGTTGAGCTTGTTAAAATCATTTCGCAACTGTTCCAGCTCAAATTCACTTGAAAATCAAAACATGAATAGAATCTTGTGAGTGCGTATACATTATATACTGTTTATCCTTATCTTTTAGTCTTCTAGATTAAAGACAGCCTTTTATCAGGTAAGAGAATACTTACATTGTCGCCACTCTTTATCGAGAAGAGCAATTTCATCAGGCTTAAAACGACGATGTTGTGATTCGCGTATGATTTCAGGATTGTATCCTTTTTCCTCCTTAAACAGATTTATGTCCAACATGATTCCTCTTCCTTGTTTGCTTTCATGCACTAATGTAAATAAAACTTTTACATGTTAATAATCAAAAATAAATGCTAGTAGTCATCAACTTAAGCAATATAACGCAATAGTATATAAATATTTTTAACAGCTCTGGATTCAGTTAATTCAATATCATAAGTGAGCTAAGTTTTTATTGAGTTGGCCTTAAAAAGAAGAAACCAATGATCCCAAAGATGCTAAAGATTACTGAAATTCACAATACTATAAATATTGTCAACACATCTGACTACAGTTAACTCAAAATCTACCATTTCTACACGCCATTCACATATATAATGCCAACCAAAATCATCCCAATATGTGTTCCCTGGTTTTCTAATAAAAGGTAATTACAACCTAAAAACTCGCTATAAGCCTATCACTAATGCAATATCAATCTTAGTAGTTAGTGCAATAACAACGATTACATCAGAATTCTAACAAATTAAAAGGTCGCATCTAATTTATAGCTCTCTGTACTTCACACATCAATACAAGCCTCAACTGACATAAACCCCAATAAGTCACACGCAAATACATTTCTACCAATTGAACTTAACTTCAGTTCTGTATATATAGTGCCTTATCAATCACAATACACCAAATTGTAAATATAATACGTTTGTAGCTAGCGTCTAATCTTTAACTCAGTTCCATAAAGAACATATAAAAAGGATAGAGTCAAACCAGATGGTCGAGTTGGAGAAGAAGACCAGCAACGACAGGCAATTGATCCGTTGCAGCTGTTTGTAGATATGTAAGAAGCGTATGCATTGTACTAAACATGCCTTCATCCTTTATAATATGCAGAATTTGATTGTTGAACGTTCTCTTATAGTAGTAACATAAGAAAAGAAAAAAAAAAAAAGAAAAAAAAAATAAATAAAAAAAACAAAAAAAAACACAGCAAAAAATTAAAAATAAAAAAAAAAAAAAAAAAAAAAAAAAAAAAAAGAAAAAATATAAAAAAAATTAAAAAAAAACTAAAAAAAAAGAAAAAAAAACTAAAAAACAACAAAGATATAAAAAAACAAATAATTATAAAAAAATAATAAATAAAATAAAAAAAAAAAAAATAAAAAATTTATACAAAGGAAAAGAATAAAAAAAGAAAAAAAAAAATAAAAGAAAAGAAAAAAAAAAACAAAAAAAGATAAAAAAAAAAAAAAAAAAAGAAAAATAAAAAAAAAATAAATTTTCATAAAAAAAAATAAAAAAAAAAAAAAATAAAAGAGACATAAATATTCACATATTTAACTTTTTTATACCTGTTCAGCCAAACTGTCATCTACACATTTTCCTCAACATCTCGAAAACTCTTTGGCTTATCTGTAAAAAACAAAAATAATATTCGATGTAAGCCTCTATATATACAATACAACTTACTATCATCATAAGAATCTTACCAATTCTACATTTTATGTATTCATTCAGGAACTCGTATAGCCCATAATAGAGCTTGAAAACAAATGCCAAACAACAAAGCCACATCCAAACACTATTTAATCTGCCCCGTTTTGGCTCAAGCCTATTTGAGTTGTCACACACCTGAGTATTGTTTCACCGGGAAGTTTCAAAATCGTAACATTTGCAAGCCCGACAAATTACTCGCCATATTTTAAGAGCAAATGTCCTCATTCTTGTAGCTACGCTTTTGATGATGCATCAAGTACTTTCACTTGCCCTAAAGCTAATTAGTAATTACCTGATGAGTTTACATATGGTGGAATAACGTTTAATGCAACACCACCCCTAACACACGTAACTGATAAAATAAGGTACTGCTCTAATATAGTCATGTTCCTTATATGAGTTATCTACTGAAGTGAATATTTTGTAGATCATTCAGGCCTTATAGTTCACAAATATATCCACACATAATAATTAAATGATAAAGATTAAAATAAAAAATCATAGCATCTAACAATTCCTGAAATTGTAATATCATCTAACATTTAATAGCTTACTACAAGTAACAAACATGGAACTTACTCCCTTGATAAACCAGATGAAGATGAGAATTTTTCTGTGCAAACTCGCCTGAAAAGCATAAAGATTAGTTAGAAGGTGTGCATCCTGAACCCACAACATAATCCAATATAAATGTAACTCTAAAGTACTATCATGGCACAAGAACAACAGTTTTGTAATTCAACATAAAAGAATAGCGTGAATCATAAAAATCAGTTATCTACAAAAAATTGCAACATAAATAAGCACCTTAACAAATATCAAACTGTTGTTCTTGTGTCTTGACCTGAGCATTTCAGTGATGCAAATGCTTTCACTTCGAGTGTTGCCTTCTCACTAAAACCCAAACCATTCAATCAGACAAATCCATTCAAATCAAAATTAAAAAACTGAGAAGATTAACAAAAAGAGATTTTAGATTTAATTGTATATAAAATTCATTCAAATTTAAAATCAAAGAAACCTACCAAAAGAATGTAGATCCATTGTATCTTTGTAACCCTGATTTCAATCATCGTATGGTGATGGTGTTGAATTAGAAATCGCCGATAATGAAGCCATAAAACCTAATTAGAAGCGTATACATGGAAAGAAGCGTTTGATGGACGACTGGACGTGATAAATCAAAGATAAAGATGGAATTGATTGATGGGTTATACCGATCGAGAGAAAAGGTCGGGGAGGGGGTATTGATTTTTGAAAATCAGTGAGAAAGTTTAGGGTTGACTGAGTAGTTATTCACTTATTTGGGTTAAGTTTGTCTAAGATGGAATTGATTAATGGTATAATGCTTGTGTTTTTGAAAAATGTAACACAATAAACATTGTGGTCCAATGGTTGATTCATACCCTTGTGAGTGCCAAGACCCTAGTTCGAATCCCACAAGCACCAAATTTTTTCGAATATTAATTCCCACCAGATTTAAATGCGTAGGTGGCATTAAAGAAATGCTAGGTGGCTTTCTTGGCTGCCTACAATGCTTTGGTGGCTTTCTTGGTATTAAAAATTGCCTAGGTGTCTTTAAAAGATGGTGATGTGGATTAAAATGTGGGTGAGGTGGCATTCATTGGTGAGTATGTGGCATTTATGTGGCATGAGGTGGCATTTATGTATCCTGTTATATATAATGTAAGATGTGTCATTTTATTATATATTTCTTTTTATAATTGCGCAATATTATTTTAGGTCGCGGTTAGGAGTTCTTATCTCCATTCTCCTTGTCGTCGATATCCTATTCTCTTTTGCTACGGTGAGTTCATAACCCCTTTTTCATTACTTGTTTTATAAAATTTCGGGGGAGATTGCATGCTTGTTTTACATTTTGGACACAAGTACTTTTGAATTGTATGCTATCCAGATATTGCCTATTTTATTTATTTATTTGCCTAAGTAACCTTTTTGCCACTTAAGTCTCCACTATTATAAACCGTTAGTTACTTTGTGTAAGCGCAAATGCTGTAAATAGATCTATTGGGGCTGACAATCCCCGTCCTGGTATTTAATAACTTGTGCCACGTCAAACGGACACATTTACATTTGGAATAATACTTGGGTGTTTGGCAACATCAACTCTTGGAGAAAAATACTTGGGTGTTTGGCCATACCAACTCTAAGAGAAAAATACTTGAATGTTTGGCAACACCAACTCCCTCTTATAACATATGTTAATGTTTGGTGTCATTAGCTTAGTACAATAATACTTATTTTTGGACATGGTGAGTGTGTCACTTGTCTACATTACTCGAATATGGTAATCCGCAAAATTGTTTGATCTCAATAACATTTCTCAGTTTACTTAATCACTGCTTCACGACTAAAACCTATGGATTCACTCAACAATTTTGTTGACTTTTTAGCATGTTTTAAAATCAGGTTCTAAGGTATAAGCTGCATGGATGGGAGCTGCGTGGATATCAATGGATGGATTTTGTTGTCAACTTACATTCGATGAAAACTTGTCAAAAACTTATGTCGTATTTTGAATACTTGTGATGTCATGTTAAATTTTTAGTATGTTTTGGAGACTTATGTCATTTGAAACTTATGGGACCATGTTTGTAAAACTTTGATATTCTTGGCATCGAATGTAAAACTTTATTTTTAAACGTCTCTTTTGAGGTCATTTCCTATGACTTGTACATTGTGCTTTGACATCGCACCCCAATGTTACCTTCCCATTGCTGTTAGATTTTGGGGGTGTGACAACTACGGTAGTTCCCTTGTTCTCCACATTTAAAGCAAGTAAAGGTTCTTTGATTAGCTAGAACAGTGGTTCCCCTATAATCCCTGGCCAGATGACTAGCCTCCTTATATTTCCCGCACTTTGCATAGCACGGTCCATTGTGGTGCAACTTGCACTTGTTGTAGTGGGGTAGCTTCCCAGCATAAACCTTCTTGTTGCTTGGCCCGATAGCATGTGCTCTAATCACTTTAAGTCCTTTGTTTTTGCTAGAACTTTCATGACGGTCACCTTTCCACTTCCTCTGGTTGCTAGCATTCTTTGCTAC
>BQNB010049596.1:3308-38948 GCA_026074375.1 Tanacetum coccineum | reverse complement strand
TTTATTATTCGAGTGGCTGTCGAAGTTTTCCCAGGTTTTGATTTGATATCGATTGCTATTTTCTTTTCCTTCTTTTAGTTCTTAAATCGGGTGGTATTCGTTTAATTGCGGGTCTCCAATTCGGTTCATTTTCTATTCCCTTTTTTTTTTCAATTAATTAGTGTAGTTTTATTTTATTGTTTTATTTTATGTTTGCCTATTTGATTTATGCCATGCTTAGAGTAGCTTTATTTTTCAAATGCTTAGTTTTTATTTAATTATGAGTAGTGAGTAGATTTAGTAGTGCTTGTTAAGTGATTAGAGATTTGGAATTTAGGTGCGGGTTTAAAAAGATTCAAAAAATATGTAGTCATAAGTTTTGTCTTTTCGATTTATATTCCGTCATTTATTTTTAAGCATTTCATTTTACTTGTCATTTTAATTCATTAAACCTAAGCCCACACCTAATAAACATTTCACGTCACTTAGCAAGCATGTTAGTCATTTATATTTTTAGATCATTTTTAGTATAATCTTGTAGTTTTAAATAATAGTTTAATTTTTAGTATAAAAATATTATTGTCATTGTCGTTTATTGTTATTTAGCGAGCCTACCCGTTTTAGTATTATTTTAGATTTATTATAATTTTTATATTATATCTTTAGTTTAAAACCAAAACCAACATATTTGTCATTCAAGCATCAAACGAAACAATCTCGTGAATTTCAATTCATCTCTCTTCGTGGAAACGACACTCGGAAGATAGACTATTATTTTTTCTAAAGTGATTTTCTTATCTAACGGGATACTCTCTATACTATTACTATTTGGTATTTTATATATTTTATTATATATATTTATATCGAACCACTTTCATACATCTTTTTGCACTCAAAACCCTAATTCAAAACCCTAAACCCTAAAACCGAGCTAGTTTCTAAACCATGACCTGTTTCTTGGCTTTTATCCATTGTAAACCCAAACCAACACTCAAATAAGTTGTAAAAACTTATTTTACAATCATATCAATCCTATTCAATCATTATTTCATCATTACTTCATCATTTTACTTCACTTGTACGTAAAACATATCCTAGAAACCCTAAATGTACCTAATTGGTTCATTTAACCCGTTTACTCGTTTTAAACCATTATAATCCCAAATAACCAACCAAGGGCCATTGTAAACTCATAAAATGAGTTTAAAAATCATTATCTATCATTAACTTGGCAATGTGCAAGAAATCAAAGCCTAGAAAACCTTAACGAATCCAGAAAACCCTAATTGTGCCCTAATTGTGACTTTGACCCGTTTTCTCATTTTCTACCCATTTTAACTCAAACCACCTATCAAATCTTGATTATAATCCTTAATATAAGTCCTAGGATCAGTAACCTATCATTCCTAATCAAATGTATACAAATTACAAGCTAGAAAACTCAACCCGAACCCTAAATGAGCCCTAGTGAACCCGAAACCAAAACCCTTGCAAAATAACCCATTTTAACTATTTTTCTTGCAACCAAGCACCTCAATGACAAGCACCTTACCTCCCTAGCTGCTTACAAGCACCTCTCTTCAAATATCTTTCATTTATATTGTTTAAAAATCACAAAAACTCCTTGTTTCTTCTAGTGCTTAGCCGCGGCAAAGAAAGAAGAAAACAACACATCCAAGCTAGTTTCTAGCTTAACCAACACATCCTATAGACCCTCCTCATCACCCTCTAGACCTCCTATGTGTCCTAATCAGATCATGAAGCTTGCTTACTCATTATACCTTCAAATGGGTATAAATAGGACTCATATGTCTTCATTTTTCTTCATCCCCCACTTCCTCCTCTATAACCCTTCATAGTAGCAACTCCTTGCTCAATATGAATTCTAATAGATCTTAAGAAGTCTCAAGTACAGAAAGGAAGCAAAAGAAACCAAGAAACGAAGCCCGAGAGTCGTTACTCTAGCCGTACGAAGCCGAAAGTCCCGATTCTGACCCGTTTCCAAGCTATAAGCTCAAACCAGGTTCTCTAAGCTTATGTTCTGCTTTCATAACGTCATAATGTTCATATGTTCTTGCTAAAATCATAATATAAAGCTTTGAACTCAAAAACCTAAGTGTTATGCCTTTTTGATCCAAAACCGTACACCCGAAACCCTAATTTCATGTTTTTACTTAAACTATGAGCTAAACTTGTAAACTATTGTTATAATCTATCCTAATAAGCTTATATAATGTTAAAATAAGTGCTTTGATAAGTCATGAAAGAATTTAATCTTAAAACCCGTGCGTTTTCATTTTAAAACCCTAATTTGACCCGTTTTACTTCCTAGCTTAACGAATCGTTAAATTAAACTTGTGTTATGTTAAAACTTCATATTTTAGTTTATTATAACTTATAAATGTCTATTGAAATGTTAAAATAAGCTTGCAATGGCAATTTGGGGCATGTTTTGTAATATAATCCATGCACGGGTATTATAATGAATTTTATTTTATATATATAATAAATATATTTTTAATATTTAAAATAAATATATAAATTAATTTATAATATATATTATATTAATTTTTATTTTAATTATATATAAATATTTTATAAATTATATATAAATAGAAATAAAAAAATAAATAAAATTATATTTAATTAAAATTTATTATATTAATATATTTAAATATAATTAAAATTTAATATTATTATTATTTTTGAGGGGGGGGGG
Organism: Tanacetum coccineum; assembly: GCA_026074375.1. Taxonomy (NCBI): domain Eukaryota; kingdom Viridiplantae; phylum Streptophyta; class Magnoliopsida; order Asterales; family Asteraceae; genus Tanacetum; species Tanacetum coccineum. The sequence goes on along the minus strand of BQNB010049596.1, from coordinate 36,250 downwards.
GGGGGGGGGGGGGGGGGGGGGGTATATATTTATATAATAATAAATAATAAATTATTTTTTAATAAATATTATATATATATATATTTATTATATAATATTATATAATAATTAATATATTTAATTATAATATAAAATATAAATATTTAATATCGTAAATTTCATAAACTTATAACAAAAAGGACTAAAAGTGGTCATTTTATCAAAGTTATACTAATAGGTCTATTATGTCACTTTTCAAAGTCTAAGGTTTTACTTGTACATCTTTTTAAAGTTTGAAGGGCCAAAGTCATAAAAATGCAAAACTCCTAGTTCTACTTGCAATATTCATACACAAATTTATTTTCGATTTAAACAAGACATAAACATTACCATTTCATATATAACTGGCTGGAAAACAAACATGATTGGTTTCGATACACATATCATATATGTTTAGGTTTACAAAAGTAACAAATAACCTAAAGCCTTACTAGCCGGGATTAAACCCGTAATACTTAGTAGGCTATATACAAAACAACTAGCCATAACAGAGTCTAATCTAAGAACTGCTACCAGCCTCCTCTGGCAGCTCCGGCTGTGCAGGACCTCCAGCGGGTCCCTGCTGTCCCTGTAAGGTAGTAACCTGTCCCTGCAATGTCATCACCTGTCCCTGTAAGTCGGTCACCTGCCCCTGCAGTGTGGCGACCAGTCCCTGTATGAACCATTCTCCCCTCTGTAGTGTCAGTACAACAGTCAAGGTCTGAACAATCTGCTGCTGTCGAGTGCGATCAGCAGCTCTCAGCTCACGTCATCTCCTCACTGCCTCCTGGCGTCTGTCTCTAACCAACCTCTGACATAACGTCTCTGCGCCTACGATCGGCCGATTGTAACTCTGTGATCTCTTCCATCTGCGCATAAACTGTGCCCGAAAGATATAATCCCCTCCATGAGCAAGATCGCATCGAAGCACAGTGGCTCGTCCTCCTACAGCCTCTCTAGTGACATGCCAGCCTCGTCTCCATGAGCTGACGTGTATGATGGCCATGAGTACGTCTAATCCCGAAAACAACATATTGACCCGACCGGGACCAATAACTGTCCTCTGCCCTTGCTCATCATCCAACCTCGTGTAAATCTCATCTTATCCTCGTCTAACCAACGACTCAAACTCCCCTGTGTGCACCTAACTCTGTATCGTGCTAACCGATCTCCCTGTAAAAGTCTCAACGAACTCATTCCCAGAATCAGTAATCCCATAATTCCAACCGACCTCTCAGGTCACACGTCTAACCTGCCTATCCATAGTGGCAATAAATCCGTAATCTGCCCTAAAACCTCCAGCTGGTCTAGCAGCAGCAGCGGCGGAGCTCTCTCCGACCTCATACCCGGGACCTAGTGCGAGACCTAATCCCATCCGAGGTGGTAGGTTAACCTCGGGTCTGCCCTCTCTATGACTGTCAGTGGGTAATGATAGTGGTGGGAATGAAGTAGGCAGGCTGATGTAGCAATGGTGTGGTGCATATCTGGTCTAGTGGGGAGAGTATGAAGGGTGGTGTAAGAAAAGGGTGAGTGGGAAGTAGCGTGCATCCTCATCTTCATCCAATCGTAGCAGCTCGATAGCCCAATGATCGAATAGGACTAGGAGGTGGTGCTGTCAATACAGGTGGGGGTGGTGATACTGGTAAAGGAATCTGTGGTGGTGATGAAGACCATGGAGATAGTGGTGATGCTGGTGGGGAAGATATAGCAAGTAATCTAGCAACCTCAGAGTCGGACCATGCTGGTACAGGTAATGGCTCTGGAATGGAAATCCTAGCTGTCATGCGGTATGCAGGGTGAGGTGGTGGTGTGGCCGCAGACTCATCGGTCTCAAATGGCTCAGTCTCCTCCCAACGGGGCATAGCTGGTAAAGCATACAACTACTGGAAGGCAGGATCTGATTGCTACACCTGCCTCCGCCCCTCGTCATCCTCTCATTCATCATCCTCATCCTCCTCATCGATATCCATATCAGCATCCTCATCCTCCTCAATGTCCATCTCATCATCTCCGTCATCTCCTCCGTCAGCAGAATAGTCAATAGGATCCTCCTCAGGGTCCTCATCGTCATCCTCCTCCGGGTCTGCCTCAGGATCAGACTCCGGAACATCATCAGGTGAGTGTCAATAAAATAAGGCGTCCTCCGTCATATGGGCTGGTCCCTCAGCAATGATCTCGTCACATCATGCCCCGGACCTGAACATAATCAGGTGAGGGTTGCCAAGCTCAGGCTCCTCTGGGGACCAGGCACGTAATCGAGAGGGTGGTGGCCTGAAAAGCGGCCTCTGCGTACGGATCCTCTAACATGTAAGGTGGCTTCGAGTAACTCATGATCATCGGCTCGTGGTGAACCTATATCGGATAAAAGGTCCTCATAAGACGTGATTACTGTCCGTATGCGTGATCACCGATTCCTCAAATCTGACATTACTATATCTAGAAAATCCAAAGATAGCTTATATTAGTATTCCATAAAGACACTTATAGTAATATACATTTATAATTATAAACATGTATATTAATGTACGAATAGCATCTAGTCCAAGCCAACTGAATTGCAACAAGTAGTGTATGCATGAATTGTATGCACATATGTAAGTCCCTGTAATCCCTTTGTATTAAAAAACAACGTACTTGAAAACGGTTATAGTCCAGCAAAAACAATTTACCTGTGCTCTATAACCTTGTCTCTGATACCATTCAGTAACACCCCCAAATTGGTCGCACGAATATGAGTCCGGGCGTGTTAACCTTTATGGATCAACAACGACAAGAGATATATTAGAACGACCAAGAAGTCTTTTGAAAACATACAGTGGGATTTATCAACAATACTTGTACATAAGCCCGGAAGCTTAACTTGTTTTTTTTTTCACTAAATCAAAATACAAAGATTTTTCCGCCCATAAACAGTTAACAAAAGAAATCGACAAAATCTTAATGTCTAGACATCCATATCACACCCACAAATGGTACCATCGCACCTTGTGCAGAATGATCCTCTGTAAACATTGCTTTAAAACGTCAACAATATGTTGGAATTCATAGGTTTGATAAATCATATATTGTAAGGACCACAAGAATTCCCCAAGTTATGATAAATGCAACAGATTCAATATCATATAAATGTAATTACGTGCTTCCTATGAGCTCATGACAATGAAGCTTGACGTGTATGAATACCAAATTAATGCCTACAAGCCCTGATATGTTTTTAACAACCGCAACATCCTTTATTCGACTTGTATATACGTTCGTCTATTGTCTATGATAGCTAATCACGTACCGCACGGGGTTGTCAAACCCATAGATCTAATTAATAACATTCGCGGCACACAATTAACAGTTCATGATAATGGCTCAATATGGGGTTATCGATGACTTAGGCAACACTAATCTTAACACGAAACTTAACCTTTTGTTCCAATAGTAAAGCATGGCATGTCTATTCACCTCCAAAAACTTTGTAAAACAAAAAGCACTAAAAATGTGGGGCATGAACTCACCTTGAGTTGGTAATGTCCGAGTGTATCAACAATAACTGCCCACGCGAATGATCAAATGCCACCATAATTAAATTAGGTCGTGTAAGTACAGAGTACTTAGTCAACAACATTGAATATAATCTAATAGTTGTAACAATTGTAACTGAGTCGTTCGGAATCAATCATCATTAAAGAGGTCATGACATGACGTTCGAGGAGTTAGACACTTTAAATCGTAAATCCAACAACCTCTTCGAAACGCCATCCGAAAGAGGCCATCATTAATGAACTCCCTAAGCAATATAGTACTTTGATAACCACATAAATACTATATAGCCCAATCACCAACTAATGTTTTAGAAAAATGTGTTTAAATAAGTAAAAACGTTTAAATTACCTTTAAGTAAAACTTGCGTATCTTCGCTGTTTTAATCCCGATTCACGCTTTTTCTTATGTCCATACTTTTCGTATAATACGGGTTAACGATATAGACATTTTCATAAATTTTCTCATCTGAATGAACAGTACTTTTACTGTTTCATAGACAGAGAAGTTTCGTATAATTCGTATTTGTCGTCGTAAAACCCGTAAAGTCCGTATTTAAGTCGTTATAAGCACCGTTTTTAACGATCTTTCGAGGCGATCTCGTAATTTGAATGTTCTAATATTTTATGAGGTTTAACAAAAATATAATTTCTGTCATGAATAGTAACTTTTATAAAAAATAGTTATATAAAAGTATTAATTGTCGTAAACTTGCGAAATTCATAACGTATCTTCGTTATTAATTTAAAAAATACGATTCCTTATCATTTTTGGAATCCTAAAAATAAGTATTTAATTTGTATAAAAATACTAACCCTATGCTGTTTTAATTTTATAAAAAGATTTTCTATCAAAATTCCTTTAGACTTCGTTTATTAAACGTATAACTCGTTTTTTAACGTAACTTTTTCGTTATTAAATAGCCGTCTCACAAGTTTTCTACTTTTTCGAATCATCGTGAAATGTAATTATCTTTAAAAATATAAAAAAAAATATTAAAAATCCGAATTTGGGACAGAATGTTTATGCTTGTTATTAAGACCATTTATGATCTTTTCTTTATACTTATTACTTTTGTATTTTACACAAGTCACGTATATCATATACTTTATTACTCATAACATATAGATGTCTCATTATCCATAATAGTCCTTATGTGTCCAAGTTACTTATGTCATACAAATCCATTAAATGCTATTTTAAAAACCATAACATTACTTAATAAACTTAATTTACTAGTTCTCAATAATCCTTTTAATACATAACCAAGTGTGTACTAAGTATATTTCTTTCCATAGGACTTTATTTTAGTGTTATATTAACATGATTTTAAAAGTCCTTAACAATATAACATGTCTTATGTATTTCTTTAAGTTGAAAACATATTATAAGTTATGAAAACCATTAATTAATCCATAATCATGTATACACAAGACAATATGATACAACCTTTGCTCATCCTTTTAACATAATGTAAGTAAAACATAACATTACATAAGTAATCCATGTGGTCATTTCAGTGAAAACTTTATTTTCATGATAAAAACCTAAATGTGATTAAAGCTAAAAAGAAATATCATATGCATAAAAATGAAAATTAAATAGCAACATAAAGAGTTTAAATGGACCTTAAGAAGTAGATGAGGTGATGATAGAAACAAGTAACTAAAAAACCCTGTTTAGCCACAAAAATCAAACTTGCACTTTATAAACTCTTACTTTCCTTCACTAAACCCTAGCTTCCTTTTTCTTGATTATAACTTGGAAATGGTTAACCAATGCTTGCAAATGTCTTAGTACATCTTAGGATATGTGTATATAGAAGTGTAAGGGTTATAGAAAATTTTGTATGGATTTGTGTGGGAGGTGTTTTTGTGCCGTAGCATATAGAGGTGGAAAAGGAAGGTTTTGTTTGCTTTTCTAGTTAAGTGTTTATATGTATGAGTTCTCTTACTAGATACTTGCATGTATATTAAGATTATAGATTACTAAAAAGGTGCAATAGTGTAGTCAAAGGGAACATAGTAATGGTCTTTAGCGAAAGGTCTTTAGTCAAGTAAGATAGGTATGGTGTGTCATTAAAGAAGTAAGGTGTTCATTTGACCATGTTGTAAGTGTTCTTTAATTTTTCATGTATATATTTGTATATAATGCAAGAATTTCGACACCACAACCAAACATAAAGTTGAATAGAATATAATATTTGAGTAATGTATATGTATTGGGTATACCAGTGGGTATTAGTTGAACGTAAGGAAAGTTTCTCGTGGGTTCCGGGAGTCTTAAACGCAATTTATCTGCGAAACGAATACACTTTACGTATCCGATAAAAAATATAATGAACAAAGTTGATAATTATCATTAAAATAATTATATAACCCTTGCTTGATGTAAACATTTAATTGTTTGATGCCCGTTTACATTGAACGCTAATTTTTGGCGTACGCGATTTAACTTAACGTTTACAATTTTAAGCAAACACGTACAATAATAAAAATAAATAGCACATTTATTGACGTCGTCAAAGACTTGAAAACACAGGGTGTTATAGCAAGTGCCGTAGACACTCTTGCTTTAATTAGTTGTTCAACAGCACCAGCTGTCATAGGGGTAGCAGCCGCAGCAGCAGCTCTTGCAGAAGCTGCAACAGCAGCCCTTGCAGTAGTAGCAGAGGTTCTTCTTGGCGGTATACTGTTCTAAATCACAACAATATAAAACACGTGAGTTTTCATAAACATCACAACATGGCATAGGTAGAACAAATATATAACAAGATCACATCACATAGTGATTACATAACATGACTGGGATCACATTACATACAGAATTGAGATTGACATAACATAATACAACACATTATATACAACAAGATCACATCACACAGTGATTATATAGCATGACTGGGATCACCATACATAACAGAATTGAGACCGACATGACATAATACAACACATCATATATAACTAGGAAAACACACATGATTGTCTGATACAAGAAATGAAAAATACAAATCCTACTGCAGTGCTAGCTGGGTATGAAACCCATAATACTTAGCCGGCTAACATAATGATAGTTATGAATATGACATAAAAATGTAAACCTAGGCAGAACTACCAACGCCCTCGGGATCATCTGCATTAGTCTGATCTCTAGCCTGAAGTGTCTAAATCTGTCCCAATGCTGCTGACAACTATCCCTGTAGTGATGAAACATGTGCAATCAATTTCGTCATCAAGTACTCCTGTGAGGCGATACGGTAATCCTGCATCTGGGTATGAGTCCTATATGCTTGTAGTTCATAGTGACTGTCAAACTCAACCCAACGGAATGTGCCCAAGCCTCTCAGGAAATGTGGGCCTCTCGATCCAACAGTCATGCAGTCTTATAGTGAAACTGTCTATCTGCGACCAATCCATCAACTCTGAAATAACTGAGTGTGCCTATCCTGAGTATCCTCTATCACAACATAAATATCCTATATGTCCTGCTCTTGAACCATAGCAAGCTCGAACACTCTAGTATTGACCCCCTCGAGGGTCGTCGATGCTACCTCCTCAACAGTCTTTGTTGGGCCTACCCAAACATCCCTAATGCCATAGCCGACCTCCTCGACTCTCTGACGTCTGACCTCGGCATCCGTAGTGCTGATAAACCTATAATCCGCTCTATGACCTCTAGTAGGTCTAGGGGCAGCAGTTGAACTCTCCCCTACCTCATATCTTGATGTGGGAGTAGTCAGACATAACCTCTTACGAGGTGGTAACTCGGCCTCGGGAATGTCCTCCCTACGGTCGACTGGTGGTGGTATGAACAGTGAGACTGGTAGTGGTGGTAGTGGTGATGATGGTAACGGTAATGATGTGGGTACAGGTGGTGGTAAATGTAGTGATGATGGTGGAGGTGGTAGTGGTAGTGAGGGAATCTGAGGTAGTGGAGATGATAGTGGAGTAAGTGGAGATGGTGGTGGAATAGGTAAGGCAAGAAGTCTCTCGATCTCTGTCTCAAATGGAAATGGTGTTGGGAATTATACTTTGAGTTGATTATGACAAAACATATTAAAGATGGAGGACCTACAAGACAAAGCTGGAATAACATTAATGCTGATTGAAGATTAGTCAAATAGTATTTAATGCTCAGCTAAAAGATAAAGATCAACATTAATGTTGATTGAAGATTAGTCAAATAGTATTTAATGCTGATTTATAGTTTCCTAATTTTATTTGATCTTATCTTGTCTTGTAAACCCTAACCCCTCTAGTATATAAAGAGGGGTAGGCGTCTAGTATTGATCATCCATCATAGTTAGATCTCTCCAATGAGAGTCTAATAGTTAGCTTATTAGTTTATGTAATAGTCTTTTGACTGATTATAATTAAAGTCGAATAGTTTATAGTTTATTAGTTTATGAATAAAAACCTTGTTCATAACATTGTTGTTCTTATTTGTTATTCCGCTGCGTGATCAATGTTATGATATCCTAGATGGGCAAAACGATCTATGAAGCCTACAATTAAGGTTTCAACAATTGGTATCAGAGCGGGTTGCTCTTGATATCTAGGATTCAAGGTTTTATGGTAGAAGAATGAAGAAGAAACCTAACGGACGCGTTTGGATCTTGAACGATGATGATGTTTATGGCTCGTTTTGGAGATTATTTGAAGAAGACATTTGATTATTACTTATTTGATGTTGTAGTTGATTTTCACAGGTTTTGTGTTCTTATCATATCTTAAAGGAGTGGTCACCTTTAAGATAACTTGTTCGTGATTATAAGGCGGTGACGAAGACTTGATGAATCTAGCAAAGGTGTACGATCTATCTTATGATGCTTACTACGTACATTTGCTATCACTTTAAGGAGTTACGTTATTGTGCTCAGTGTCTCATTTAATAGAGGAATGAGGATTTTGTCAAGAGACATAGGTCTACTTATACATAGCAGGTATGAGACTCGACGTCATGTGGATAAACAGGATATAAGACACAAGTTTGGGAAATTCAACTTCTTCAACAAATTCGTATTATTCGTTTTTCTTCATCATTCATAATTTATTGCTTGGAGCTTACTAAGTCCATGATTCAAGAGATGGTAAACATGTTAAGGGGAAGCTTATTGTTTATTTACCATCTACATGCACTCCTATTTGATTATGACAAAAAGGGGAAGAGTGCATGGATTCAGGGGAAGTTCTTCAAATAAAAAATTTTCTATATTAGCTTCAGGGGAAGCTTGTGCTTATTGGTTTTGTCATTATCAACTAGGGGAAGATTGTTGGGAATTATACTTTGAGTTGATTATGACAAAACATATTAAAGATGGAGGACCTACAAGACAAAGCTGGAATAACATTAATGCTGATTGAAGATTAGTCAAACAGTATTTAATGCTCAGTAAAAGTTAAAGAATCGCATTAATGCTGATTGAAGATTAGTCAAACAGTATTTAATGCTGATTTATTGTTTCCTAATTTTATTTGATCTTATCTTGTCTTGTAAACCCTAACCCCTCTAGTATATAAAGAGGGGTAGGCGTCTAGTATTGATAATCCATCATAGTTAGATCTCTCCAATGAGAGTCTAATAGTTAGCTTATTAGTTTATGTAATAGTTCATAGTCGACTGATTAAAGTCGAATAGTTTATAGTTTATTAGTTTATGAATAAAAACCTTGTTCATAACATTGTTGTTCTTATTTGTTATTCCGCTGCGTGATCAATGTTATGATATCCTAGATGGGCAAAACGATCTATGAAGCCTACAATTAAGGTTTCAACAAATGGTACAGGTGTCTGAGGTCTGACGGACATCCTAGCCGTGTGCCGTCTAGGTGATGGTACATGTGTAGGTGCAGCCTCATCAGTCTCAAATGCCTCTGTATCCTCAGCTGAAGGAACATGGTCAATAACAGGTGCATTAGGAGAGTCGGCTGAAGAAAAAAAAAAAACTAGTGCTGCTCCTCCTCCTTATCAAAAGGGCCTAATCATTACATCATCATTCGTGTCATCATCATCATCATCATCATCATCGGAGGGCTTGTAATCATCATCCCCTCTATCAGCAGGATAATAAGCATGATCCTCCTCGGAGTCCTCCTCCGGATCCTCCTCCAGATTGAAATCAGCTATTAGCCTGGTGATAGGTCTACGGGTGAGGCATCAACAGGTAGAGGCTGGTCCTCCATGGGTGCCTCATCATCAGATGGTACTAGGTACTCGGGGTACTCCGGCTCAGGTACGTATGATACCTCGACAGGTGAAGGTGGGTGCTCAGGACCTGACACATAGTCCAGATATGGCGAGGCTACCGGCCACATAAGGAGTCCATTGTATCTGTATATGATGACTCGCGGAGAACCTCCGTCCAATAGCTCCTCATCAGCTCCCCAAAATATCCTCCCTGGCTCAAAATCGATGTAGACAGATGTGTAGGTAACCGCAGATGATGCCGAAGACATGACTGAATTTGTAACACTCAAACAGAGTTTACATTAGTACATATATAAGACTCATAATAATATCTAAGGCATCTCACTATGTCTTCAACATATTTGTGATGACATATCATTTTTTCTTGTCATGTCAAGTTTTAAAAATTAGTGGTATCCCACATACTATGTTGAAGGGGAGCTATCAGGAAAATGTATTCATGCGATATCGTGGTATAATTTTTCTCCCCATAGAACTTTTTCATGTCATAAATTTTAATCAATTGGTATTTCAAATACAAAATGTTTTATTATTTAGAATAAGGGGAGAAAGTGTGATTAAAATATGATATAGAAGAATGTGATCTTTACGACTCTAAGTGCAACTCTTTCCTTCATGTGCAAAACAAATTCGAATCTCGGAGCACATGTGTAGGGGGTATTTCAAAATGTCTGTGTCAAAGGTTTTATGGTTCGATCTCTATACCCAACAACCAATTAACTCACGACATCGATGAAGTCATAAGGTGATTAAGGTTAGGTATACGTCCTATGATCCAACTAGAAATGGAGGGATCTACCCAAGGACAATCCATAGTTAGAAATAGCAGTCTTTAGGTATGATTGGAAATGAATAAGAATAAGGGAAAAATGCCGACTAAGGTTAAGCTAACACTGGAACAATCATAACAAGGTGTTAGTGATGACGTCTTGGTAAGCATTGAAGGGGTTGAAGAATGAAAAAGAAAAGTATGGATAAAGGGTGAAAACAAAGCAGCCCTCCACACAACTTAGGCAGAAACCGGGTCAATACATAATCTATCAAAATCACAAAGATGATTGTTGGTAGTGAAGAAACCCTTCCCAGCCATTCGAGTTTCTCTCAAAAGAAACTTGTCTCATTTGTCACGGAGATACACACGTTATCTATTAACATCTCACTCCAAGATTGTTGATATTGAATTGGTGGCAGTCTGCTCTAGCCTCCGATTACAAAAAACAAAGTGCACAAATTGAGTCTAGATCCCAGAAGAGATCAAATTATAAATCTCATTAGGACACAATGTCAAAATACACTTGTTGAACACCATAAAGTTCACAAGTTGTAACAAGATCCTAAACGCGTTTATCCTTGAGATCCATGCAAAACATCTGAGTGATACTTAAGTATTCACCGTGAAGATGGAAATCCTGCTTGAGCCAACATCAAACAAGCTCTTGGTAGGTGACTTGCAAGATTCTATATGAATCAAACTTGTGTCAACTGGAAAGAAACGATGGTACGATTCTATGTGAATCAAACTTGTTCCAGGAAAATGAATTCACGACTTAATCATAAAGATAGTAACTATCTGATTCACTCTTACCGTGTTGTCTGCTTTGAGACGCTCCGGTAACGAGAATGGCTAGTACAGCTGCGAAACCCTGTCAAGAAGATTCATATGAATTCTATCTGATCACAGGCAGTATTTATACTGATTAACGGGGAACCGTGGTTATTGCAACCGTATTTGACGAAGTGACAAAGACACTTTCGTCCATATCTGTTGTTTATTACTAACCTTTTAAATGCAGATTCAAACGTCGGTGTTGCAATCATGTACCAGCGAAGTCGGATTCATTACCACATACTCATACTCAAGCTTTCAAAGTCAATCATTCAGCATAAAGATTGTTGATCCTAAACTTCCTCAAAGATCTTCAAAGTCAAATCAAGAATCGTATTTTGGGAAGATTGTTAGCCTTATGTTCATATAAGTCAAACAAGAATGCAATAAGTATGAGTATGTCGGTCAAGAGTACAAGTTGATCAAGAAAGTCAAATCAAGATGATTCAAGTCAAAGAGATGATGCAAGATGAAAGATCTCAAGAACTCAAAGTCAAAAGATAAAGGCTCAAGATCAAGATCATAGAAGCATGAAGGAACAAAGCCATTACAAACAAGCAAAGACTAAGACCGAAGATAAACAAGGCAAAGCATAAACGTCAAAAGTCATATCTTCAACATCGGGGGAGACAATGATAAAACAAGACAACCTCCTACAAGAATGTTATCGGTCGTACAAGAACGTCAACATAGAAGATCAAGTCCTTCACATCCTTAAAAGAAGAACTTAAATAAGACCTCAATAGTGGAGGAGTTTGAAGAAAGAGACCTCAACATTGGGTAATATTGTTAGCCTTAATTTTATATAAGTCGAACAAGAATATTATCGGTCTTATTAGTCGTAATTAGTCTTGTTAAGTAATAGGCTAGTCGGGTTCAACGGGCTTGGATTGTAATCTAATATTGTTTGTGTTTCGGGCTCAAAGCCTAAGACAAGCCAAGCTCGGCCAAGTTAAAAGCCCATACGTCACTTAGTGGGTTAAGGGTATAAATAGGACCCTCTTCACACATGGAGAGGGTGTTGGTTAGCATTTCTTACACTTGTGTGTGTGTAATCTTTCACTCTCTACTTTCTCTCTCTAATAAATCTTCCATTTTCCCTTTCTCTCTTTCTAGCTTATTGCTTATTGTTATGGCTTATTTTTGTCATATGGGTTATGTTTTGGGATAACACTTTGATTACCAATCTTGCTTTGTACTTGTCAATGGTGCCATCGGCTTTCATCTTCTTCTTGAAGATCCATTTATAGCCTAGTAGTTTACAACACAAAAGTAAATCCACGAGCTTCTAAGTATGATTTTGTAAAATAGAATCTATTTCACTATAAATGGCTTCTTTCTATTGAGCCATTCCGAGAAAGTTAGAAGTAGGTTTGTTTTCTACCATAAAAGAAACACAATTGGGTCCAAATGATTTCTCGATTCTTTCCCTTTTGCTTCTTCTAGGTTCAACCTCTTCTTCCTTGGGTTGATCTTGTCTCTCATCTTGGAGATCATTATCATCTCGTTGTCTCTGATCTTGGATAACTTCATCATCAATTCTAGATGATCTTCCAATTTCCTTCGTTAAAATGGAAATATACTTTCAAAGAAGGAATCACTTCTTTATTCTATTATTGTATCCTTGTGTAGATCAACATACATAAAAAAACCATAAGCACTAACGATAGAGCAAACACAAAAGAATGCAATTCCACCAGTTTCAGGTCAAATCTTTTGAACCTTGGGGTTTAATACAGATATCTTGGCTAGATATCCCCCCACATTTGCAAATACTTAAAAGATAGTCTTCTTTTCGTCCATAGTTCATAAGAACTATCTTATTTTCTTTACAAAGGATCTTATCTAAAAGATAAATAGCTGATATAATCGCATCCCCCCCACATGCCATGGCTTAAACTAGGACTTAAGAACATGGCATTAACCATATCTTCTAATGCACGGTTCTTTTCTTACAACAATTCTCTTGTTGGAGTATCAAGAGCAATAAATTTATGTCTTATTCTAAGTTTAGCACATAAATTTAGAATTGGGAACACATATTCACCACTGATGTGACTTCGAACCACCTTGTTTTCGATAATAAGTTGATTCTCAACTTATATATATAGAACAAAGTTATCTAATAAAATAACAACTTATGTTTTAAGAGATTTGTTTCAAAGAAAATCTACTTGGTTTCAATGAATCTAAATTCGTCATGATTTGCAACCATGTTAGTAACTGGCGCACCAATTACATTTACAAGATTCACTAGGGTCACACTCGTGTTATCATTAGTAAACTTGTCAATACAAAACAGTTAAGAACTATTAAAATAATTTGGTATCTAATAAACTCGACTTGGTTTATTTAAACTTGTACCAAATCCGATTCAAAGAAACTCAAATTGGTTTCAATGAATCAAATAGACCAGTTTAATAGAAACTCAATCTTGGTTTCAAAATAAACTGATCTGGACGATCACAGACAAACAGTTAAATAAACTGTTATAAACTGGTATCCAAGAAATTCAATCCTGATTTCTATAACCTTGTACCGAATCTGCTTCAAAGAAACTCAATCTTGGTTTTAGTGAATCAACTAGATCAGTTTAACAGAAACTCAATCTTGGTTTCAAATTAAACTGATCCGAACAACTGCTTTTTAAAAATCGTTATTGATCTGTAATTCTAAATCTGTACATTAAAAATCTGTTTATTAAAACTGATTTCCAAAGAAACTCAACTTGGTTTCGACAGAAAATAGTTTATAATTATAAAATCTGTTAATAATAATTAATCCGATTTAACAAAAGTGATTTTAATTCTGTTACACAGAATCTGTTTTAAGACTGTTGGGAAACTATTACACTTTTATTAATAAAATAGAATTAAAATACAATAAATTAAATTAACAAAAAATAAATAACAAAAAATTAAATAACAGACAGAAAGGGGTAGAAGCAGAAGACAAACACTATATAACGATAATTAAATAAAAGCAGTAAAAGATTGTGGAACGAGGCTCGTGTTTAACACGATTCCCTTAAAACAGATTCACCGTCTAGTGGTTCCCTAAATGAGAGATCATCCCATGAATTCTAGGAAATATGATTGAATTTAGATATTATCTTTGTATCCATCCTTGTGTATCCGGCCATATAAACATATGTGTGATGATATTTTGCAAATTTTGGCTATTGGATATAATTATGGGTATTTGTTGAAGCGTAAAAAGGTTTTGGTGGTTTTGAGAATGCCTAAACGTATTTTATCGCGAAACGTAATCACTTTACGTAACCAATAAAAATAAAATGAACAAAATTAATAATTATACTCAAAATAATTACTTAACACTTGCTTGATGTAAACATTTAATTGGTTGATTCCCGTTTACATTGAATGATAATTTTTAGCTTACGCGATTTAACTTAACGATTACGATTTAAAAGCAAACGCGTACAATACTAAAAATAAATAGTGAATATATTGATGTCGTAAATGACCCTAAAAGACGGGGTGTTATAGTATTTTAGTTATCTATGTTAGTACTAGATTAATCTAATTGATGAGTTGTCATTGTATGGTATATTTAAGATTATTCAAGTTTTAAATTTATATTTTGCCGACTAAACCAAAAACAACACTTTAACGAGCAGTGTACCCGATCGGTAGTAGTTTCGTGGTAAGTAGGGTGTCGAGCACTTGAAGCGAGGTTAAATCTATCAATTTAATTAATATCTTGGTAATATCGTGGTAACGGGAAAATGAGGGTTTTCAGCCTGAGAGACTGGCACGGTTTGGTTGGTGTCTATAATCAATTCAAGGCACTTTTACCCACGCAATCTAATTAACAAAAGATGAAAGAGCGATCGAACCTTATATAAGAAAATTGTATTAACCATTATTAATCCGATTAGAACGTTGGTTTGTTTATTTAGTGAAATGATTTCTTCTCTCGAGGTGGCATATCATTCTTAAGACTTAGGCGTTACATCATCCTAAGACCTAGACACATTAATTCTGTCATAATTAAAGCATCCACATAAAGCATCCTATTTGCTGATTATAATCTATCTTAGGGATTAAAGCAATGATGATCTTGTTAAACCCTAGCTCATAGAGACTTTACCCACTTACCGCTTAATGGCAATTTATACACTAGTAGTCCACTTGTCCAACTATCCAATGGAATCAGAATGTTACTTGTTGAATTATCTAGGTCGCCTGCTAGTCAACACGATCAATAAGCCATTGGCAATATCCAATTAACTAGTTAAGCCCGAAGCGTATCCTAGACACAAACTTAGAAGGATAATATTTGTGTAACTATGATTCTAGATGTATAAATCACTATATGGAGAGCTATCCCAGACTCTAGATCTACTTGGTCTACTTTACTAGATCCAGTTGAATGATAGGTCACATACAAAAGCGCGTAAACAAGTATAAATTGATAAATATAAACAAGCACTCAATGATAAATCAAGAAATCGAGATAAACAAATACCAAACAATCAGATCTTCATAATATTGGCTAATACCCGAAGGTATTAGCCTTCAAACGTCATAATAAATACAAGAGCAATTATTTAGCCAAGGTAAACTAACCGAGTTAACGAATGATACCAAAAACTGAACGATTACTAAAGTATATGGAATTACACGTTGTCTTCTATGGAATTGAATACGTTGCTCGACCTCTTCTGCTCTTTTTCTCCTCTGAAAATCGACTTTTGTGGTTTAGGTATCGAGAATATGATTTAGCACACTTAAAACTCTTTTTTTAGTTTTCTATTTATAAGGTCTGGAAGTCGGTTGGATACGGCGTATCCAAGTATTGGATACGGCGTATTGGGGATTTCTTAGAGTAGGGACCACGTTTGATATCTTCCAGAATATTATATTGATTCCATATCTTGAATATGGCGTATTGAGTCTTCTGGATACGGCGTATTGGTCTTTATTCCTCTGTGGTCTTTGGTGAGTGCAGGCACGGATACGCCATATCTTCCTCGATGGATACGGCGTATTGGTCTTCAAAATAGTAATCTTCAAAATATCTTCATTTAAGCTCCAGAATGCGTGCCTTTTGCTAACTTTCACCAATTACTCCATAATTACTGCAATTCTCAAATATAAGCGATTAAGTAATAATTCTTTGCAATAACTATACAAAATAGGTTAATATCGTGGGGCGAATGATGCTATAAAATAGACGTTATTTGATGTCATCATTGACCTTCATATGACAGTGACACAATGTCTAAGGTACATTATGATATGTTTGAAAATATGTTTGCTCATGGGATACAAATCATGAACAACTTGAATCTATTCCTGACACATATGTGGTGAATGAGAATAATAGTGATATTATTTCTAATATACTAAATATGGATCATGTTAGAGATAAGGAAGAACATGATAATGTGGATGATGAACAACAACATGCCTTCTTTGCTTCCTTGATCAATAACCTCAAATGTGATGTTGAAAAATGTACGAAGATCAATCGCGAAGCTCAGCAAGCGAATGTCTTATTGATAAAAGAGCTTGAGAGATATAAAGAAAAAGAAAAACATCTTGCAAAAGAAACAACAATGAATCTGAATACTGCAAAAAGATTAAGCTTTTAAATGATGAAATTTCAAACCTTAAATCTCAAGCTTGTCAAAAAGATAAGACATTCGCCTGAAAAAATGGAAAGTTTGATGAGTATGTCCAACCAATATTTGTCATTTAGTTGTAATGGATTTTGTGTCTGTGTTAACATAAAATCTTAATTCCTCTTTTTTGTTTAATTATATATAGTATGTGATTGCAGTTAAATCTATACACGTAATAATAAAATACAATACGAAAGAAAATTACCAAACTACCCTTGAGGACAAAGGTATAAAGGAAAATCTTCACAAATACATATATAATAGTACGTATATTTACCGGGAAGTATGATTCCCGGGTCGTTATTCCCAAACGATTTATGAAATTGAGACCACGTTTGTTGTTCGGACAATGATTTGAATAGGTAACAAAGATTGATTTGATTATCTATTTCTATGAATTAAAAACAATTAAAATAATCAAATGATAACAATTAAGCACGAAAACAAGAATAACGAGAAATTAAACTTTAACTAAAAACGCAAAACGGGAACCCTAAATGGCAGTTAAAAACCTTAAATTTCCAAAATTAAAGCTAAATTGAAATTTTCTTTTTAAATAGACTCTAATTGACTAAAAAGTAAGTTTAAAGAAAACTAGAACAAAAACGGAGTTGAAATGAGCTTAAAAACACAAAAATGTAAACGGGAACGAATCCCGTTCTTTAAAAAAATGAAATTTTGCAATTTTAACCCTACGAAAATAAAACTAATTTTCCTAGAAACTTTATGATAAAAGAAAATTTTCTAAAAAAAGATTTATATTTTTTTGATTATTTTTCTATTTTTATGATTTTTTAAAGTTTTTAATAAAAATAAATGTTTAGAAATACTAAACTAAATATAAAAATTCTGAAAAAATTATAGAAAGTAGCTTGAACTAAGAGGAACCTATGAAAAATAAGCTTGGTTACATAGCTTATCGAATAAGCTGTGTAATAAGCTTAAACAGCTTATTAAACTAAAATGACAAAATGTATATAAAAGAAAGATTATGCAAAGGTATAACGGATGAGCTATTGTAGCAAACTGGTTACTATATGTGTAGGGTGAGACGTGTGTGTGTGAAGGTTGAAGACACAGGTTCGAATCCTGCCTCAACCTTATTGATTTTTTTATTTTTTATTTTTAAAAACTTATAAAAGCAAAGTTGAAGATAAGCTAAAAATAAGCACTTTTACTAAAAGAAATTATTTTTGAAAAGTCCTAGATAAGCTATAAAACAGCTGAAAACATGACAGACACTACTTAACTATATTTTTGGTATTTTGGAAAACTTTATAAGCTACAAAACTAAATAAGCTAATGACAAAGAAACTATAAGCTAATTTTCCTACCTAACCTCCATAAAATGTGAAATGATAGAAATAAGCACTAAAATTATAAGCTTAAGCGAAAATAACTAATAAGACTTATGCAAACTTTGAAACCAAACAGACTCAAAGAGCAACTTTGGGCTTAATTTTAGATAAATAAACGGAACCTTATGAGAATCTAGCTTATACCATTTTAAAGCCTTACATCTAAACTACTAAAAACAGCTTTTGGAAATCATTTTGAAACTCAAATCAACAAAGAAAAAGCTGTTGCAGACTGCTAACTATATTTTTGGTTTTTAAAGAAAAGACAATTGCTAATTTTAAATTCTAAAAACAGATCAGGAAAAGAACTTTTAAGAACAAAATAAGCTGAGACAAATTGAAATTGACCTATAATCTACTTGTATTCTAAAAATTAAGATCTAAAAACAACTATTATCTTTTGGTTTTTAAGATTGAAAAGCTCTATTTATCCTAAATGCTATCTGATGCAGGATGCACACAAGATAATAAAACCAAAAGTGCAGAACTATAATTTTGACTTCTACACTAAATAAACACTAATTTAAGAGTTATGAAAGCAACTTGAACAACTAGACACTTCATTAAGCTAGATTACCCTAATAAGCAAAACTATAAACCACAGATCTTAAACAACTACCTAAAAACAGATTTAACCTAAGGCCCTTAAAACTTATCATTACAAACTCTAGAATGAAGTTAAAAATCAATGCAAGGGACAAAATAGCCTCTGACAGTATTAACCTAAGTTAATACTGCCTTATGCCAAACACCCCTTTAAAATTGATAAATTCCATATGAACTTATGAAAAACAGATTTAATGATTAAAACTCTAGTACCAGATTTTAAACAGATTATAACAACCTCAATAAACAATTATCAATAAGCAAATAAGCCAGAAATAAAAAGACTAATAACTATGCTACTTATTTTTGGTTTTTAATGATTTTTTAAGACAAAATGTGAAAAACTAAGATCTATACTACAAAAGCTAAAAACAGATGATCAAACATGATTAAAAAAGCACAAGAAAACAATATACAGCACAAATAAGCTAGATTATAAGCAGAATAAGCAAATTAAAAGCTAGAAAATTAAGACAAAAAGAGTAAATTAGAACTTACAAGTGCCTTAGCTATACAAAGGCTTATAAATGCTCAAGAAGCTAATCTACAGCTCTAGCTTATCACAAGGATAAGCTAGTAAAGTCTAATAAGCTCTTTCATTGTAAGCTTATCATCCAAAAGCTCAAATTCCATTTAGCAAAGGTATTTTTTGATTTTAAGAGTTTAAATAGATTAGATGCTTATTATGAGCTCAATTTGAGCTTAGAGACTCAAAGAGCTAATGAGAGCTTATGAAGAGCTTTTGAAACAGTTAGCAAAAAGTAGTTGGAATATTAAAAGCTTATAAGTAAAAAAACAGATTATGTAAAAGTACAACTTGATTTTCATAACTAAAAAACTGAACGTTACAAAACTGTGAAATTGAATTATAAAAGCTTAATAGCAAATTACATTTAAATGAAAAATTACTTAAGCTACTAAAAACTAAAAAAAGGGGAAAGAAGATGATGTGTGTGAGGCGTGAGCTTGTATTTATAGCCTTCAAATGATGCTTCTAGGTCTTGAGTCTGTTATACGCTCCTATTCATCCTAGCCCTTCCTTTAATTGCAATCATTAGATCTTAACTCTTGTCCGTTAGATTGATTTTGGAGCACACGGATTGCCAGCGTGGCAATTCGTGTGTCATACCCATGTGCTTCTTTTGCAAGTGTTTCAGTGCAAAATTCTTGTCATTTGTGTGTTTTCTTGCAATCCACCGTGGCATTCCTTGTGGGTTTCAACCAATGAGAGACTCTCATGATGTAAAACTCTGCCACATCACTGCTTGGTACTTGAATTATTCTTCCACGCTGTCAATTTTGATTTACCCCTTGTTTTTTGACGCTAGGTTAAACGGAGAAGACAATGAATAGTGGTAACAAAATTTCCCGCTCATTTTTATAAGGGTGTGTTTGTGTTTGTTTTGACTATCTTTGACCCAGGGTAAAAATTCTTGACTTTTAGGCTTATACAAAAGATTGGGCCTGGGTAAATTGGTTTCGGGCTTGGGTTATGGTTAACAGGTTTTGGATTTGGGTTTTATAAGGAGGTTAACGACCGTTATCTTTTATTAATAAAAAGATAACGGTGTTAGGGTTTTAGGGTTATTTTTGAAATATGTTTAACAATGAGGGCTGTTTTGGGTATTTTTGGGTTTTATCATTTAGTGAGTTAACTTTTGTTGACCAAGGGTTGACAGGAGATAACTTTTGACCTTTCTTGCTATCAAATCCTCGGCTCTTGTACATTCTTTTCCATCTCGTGTTCGTGTTTGTCCGGTTTTTGACCGTTTTCTTGCGATTTTGCTATATCCATACCTACACAATCACAAAGGCAAAAAAAGCAATTATACAAGTATTTAAGATAATTTTGTGTTTTATGGGTCCATTTTTGTATAAAACAGATATGTGTTTTCCACCACTATCAGTCACCGACACCATTAACCCAACTTTAACCACATCGTTAACAAGTTTCACTAGTTAGTCACTATTTGTTCAATAACTGCAAAATTTTAACGGTGCTAAACGTACTCAAAACCTGATTACTGACATCCATAATTCATACCAAAATTCATCTAATGTTCATTTTTGAGTAAATAAACTCCTCATGATTCCCAAGATCAATTTACATGTACAAGTTCTTCCTAAGAAAAATCAAACTTTCATAACGTTCCCACTGGATCTGTTTGCACACTAAAAATGTTTGGACTAAAAACCATACTTAGACTCTAAATCAGAAGCTCTCCTTTGGGGGAGATTTTCTAATTAGAACACAAGAAGTAAATAAACTCCTATAGAAAGGGACTAAGCTAAATTATCAAATTTTAAGTAGGGGGTTTATACCTCATAATTGACCATAAATTTGACACCGTATTTACAGCTTTGACAAATTTATTGCAACCATCGTTGATGGACTTCCCGACCTCAAAAACCTTCGAGGCTGGATGTTCTGGAAACTAGACTCTCTAAGCTACACCATAGGCACCGTAAACTTGACAAAAGCTATTACCATCATTGAGATATCAACCAAACAACACAGCCCTAAATTCTGTCCCAATCTAAATTCAAATTCTAACGTGATTAAACCCTAACGAATTCACCCATCTAGGCAATCCTAATTAAACCTAATCATTATAACATGTTTATTATATCATTAATTACAGATGTTATGAAACCTTAATTATGCATCATAATAATTATTACATGTTTTTAATGATAATTAACTCAAAGGATTATAATTTATACTTAAATCTTCGAATCTTGAACACAAAAATCACCAAACTTGAAAAAAATATTTTTCTTTTTCATCCTTTGATAAAATTCGACCGGGACAATAAAAAACAAGGGGGAGAAGGGTTTTTGGTATTTATAAGGTTTACAAAAAGTTTAGGATAGATATATTTTACCAATTTTAATTAGAGTAAGATTTGTTTTCCTTTTTTTTTCTTTTATCCTAAAAACCAGCCGATTGGCCTTATTTATATATATTTTTTATTTATTTTATTTATCTATTAATTACTTAATTATTAACATTACCTTAAGTGTTTATAAAAACCTTAGCTTGCTTGCGCATACCTTTTTGCTTAAACGCAATTTACTAGACTTTTAAAAATAAATAACTTTTTATTTTTTATTAACCCTAACTTTCCAAAAAATAGAAATTTCATTTCTTTCATATTCTAACTACTAGAACCTAATCTTATCCTAATACTACTAACACAAAAATACATATACGTATATTTACTTACACAATTAACGCGAAACCACTTCAATCACCAAAATCATTTCATTGTCACTACAAAGTGATACGAAATGAACTCGACCAAAATCCAACACGAAATCCAATCTCAATGAGACGATCACGCTCAATGGAATGATTATCAAATACTCAATATCACACACAAACACACATTTAAACACATATAACTATAACCCCTTTCATTGCAAAGATACATAAGTCAACACTAATTTTTTTGTTTTTTATAATTTTTGTTTGGACTAACATGGCTCATGTCATGGATTGTCACATTCAAGGTACCGAAATTCGCAGTTCATTCATCAACCAACTCGCAGTTTATGATCAAACCGAACTTGCAGTTTTAGTTACAATCGAATTAGCATCATCCTTTAAGTAAACCGGACATTAGCAATCTCATTAAAGCTATTAATATAGACGTTTTAACTCTTTCTGGGTTTTTTGGTTTTGAGTGTCGGTTCATTACGGGACTTCTAACTTATATCATTATGATCGTGATTTATTTTTGGATCAACCGGGTTTTATTATTTATAAACGACGATAACTGTACAGACTCGTAAGAAGCAAAATTCAAATCGTAACCTAATATACTTTTTTTTAAAACAAAAAAGATGAAGTATTGGAGGGAATTTAGGGTATTAATTAAACAAAATTCAAAATTGGCACATGCATCCCCTCAAACTCCAGTGACTTACACCGTTAGTCCCTTCCTTGCTTAATATACCTTAAAGTTTAAACTGCATTGCACCGTTGGTCCTTATTTCATAAATTCAGCCCTTAACCCTCTAAAGTGATCCGTTATTACATTTTTAGTCCCTACAACTTCAGTTAACAACCGTTAAGCAATAGACCTGGATTTTAATTACACCGTTAGTCCTTATTTGTGTTTTAATCAACCGTTAATCATTTTAAGTTGAAAGTGTAGTAACCGTTCATCATTTTTGCTCATTAATTGTAAATAAAACTTCAAGTACTTTGAATACAACAAAGATTTGGAAACATCATGTACATTATTGTTTCACTGTTTCTTCTTGATGTGTAAAATCCCTGTGAAGATTTTTAATTTCTTTTCTCGGTGCTTTATCAAGACTTGTAAATCCCGTGAATGAACTAGATTTATATCACAAATACATATCACTTTACCTACTTAAGATCCTTGAATTTATTTCACATGACTTTGCAATGTCGACTCATACAAAGACATCAAATGCTTTAGAGCACAAAGAATTACAACATTACAGGCCCCCTTGATCCTTTGAATTAATGGCAAAACACTCAAACACGGTTTCACCAGATCACTCAATCACATTATTACCAGTACATACAACATCCACAACCCAACAAAAACTTTTCCAACAACCTTCATTCAACACGAATACATGCAAACAACCAATGCAAAATCCTAAAGATATCTCAGATCCTGAAACTAGATTAGACATGGCACTTGAACTTATGTATAAGGCATTTAAGCTAAACAACATCACTTTAACAAACAAACATCCAAAGGATGGTCATCAAACCCTTGGTATAGTCAGATTGCTCAATCGGGTATGAATATAGATCAAGACAGGCATATGCTAATGGTTGATGATAATGTTGGGAACCAGTTTAGAGAGAATGCAGTGCAAAATGTAGGACATTTGGTTGGGCAAAATGCAGTTCAGAATTAGGGTACTTAGAATGTTGGGAATTAAAATGGGCTTAGTGGTGTTCTAGGGATTTCAAATCGCATAGGAATGGAAATGTTTTTATTTTTTTTTGCATCAGCACGGGCTGAGGGTAATAGTAATGAGATTAATGAAAATCAGATAAGGTGTTATAACTGCAGAGGAGTGGGTCATTATGCCAACAACTGCACAGTAAAGCCAAGGAAAAAGGATGCTGCTTATCTTCAGACACAATTTCAGATTGTTCAAAAGGATTAAACAGGGATCCAACTCAATTATGAAGGGAATTTGATTTCATGCTTCTATAGGTGCCTATGATGAGATTGAGAAAGTAACTGCCAACTGCAATTTACAAGATAATTTGCAGCAAACACCTACATCGGGTACTCAGTTTGACAAAGCTCCCATCTATGATTCTGTTGATCCCAAGCCTTGATCGATTCTTTACGTTGTAAAGTGTTTGTTACCTTGAATGAATCCAAAATAACAATGGTTGAGACTTTGTTTATATATCAAAGTGTATGCTGGAATTTCACTTTTTGATACTCCAAAGGTATTTATCAATGGAACAGTACCAACAATGAACAATGATTAAATAACAAACTGCTTCAATATTATTAGAACAATAATACGAGTACTCTTGTAGTACTAGGGTTACAACCTTGAAGCTATTACAATTTTTCTTCCTAAGATGTATCTCTATCTCTTAAGCGTATATAAAACCTTAACCTAGAGATCTCCTTTTATACACCACAAGGAGTCCTTTACAAGATAACTACCGAACTTTTAGGATCAATTACAATTATAATCATATACAAATCTTCCTAAAATATAAAAGATATACATTCCATATTTATCTCATTGCATCCTTATCTCCATGTCAGCAGCTTTGACCATCAGCATTATTAACCTTTCTTCTAGCAGTATTAACTAACTCTGACAGTACTAAGTTTGTACTGGCAGTACTAACTCCATTAGTACTGTTAGTTATACCTTGGTAGTATTAACTCTTGATGAAGATTTATTCCCAACAATCCTCCCCTAAACTTATGATTTATCTTCAAATCCCAAGTTTCTTCTGAATTATATCTTCTTGTCTCTGATGATGTTCTTTTCAAACACCTCTTCTACTTCTGCACTTGTTGATCGATGATCCTTTAGAGTGTCTTATGCTTGTGATCTTTCATGATCAACTCCAATCTTTACTTAAGCATTTTAATAGCATTCGTGACTTAGAGGATACTTCTTCTTTTTAACGCATATGAATAGCAATCCTAATTTGTGCATCAGCAGAATATGAATCCACTATAAATCATATAAACTCCAACTTAATGATTATATTCATGTGATTCTTCCATATTTCATCTTTTCATCAGGCCTCAAATAAAAAGTATGCAAATTCTCCCCAAAGCATCAAATTCATATCATGTCTGGTTCAGAATCCACTATACCTTTCTTTGACTAGCCTGTGTAAGTCTATAACATCTTGTCTATCAAAGTCCTTCAAAAGGCATCTCACTCAAAACCTTATAGTTCTTGAACTGCAATTCCTTAAAGATTTGATGATTAATGAAATAGTTTCTGTTAGAACACAAGTCTTCTAATCCACAATTGGATACTTTATAGATAGAGATTCAACATCTTCTGCAACATCTTCTCTTGGAACTATGTCTAAATATCCTTTGAGATCTTCCTTCTCATCATCTAGTTCCATCTTCTGTCTCTTAACAGTACTCCTTGTGCTTTTTCTAGGAAGAGATTTCTTTCTTTTTGCTCCAGATTCTTTAGAAACTTCTTTCATTTCCTTTTGTGTATCAACATCTTCTTCTTCAATCTTTTTAGGAGACTTCATCCTTTCACTTCCATGCTCTAAATCCATAGGCTCAATATGTTGGTTAAAATCCCAAACCTTTTCAAAAATTGGCCTAATCTCATTATAAGACATTCCCTTGAAATCACTAATCTTGTAGTTTCCCTGATTCTTCAAGTATTTAACCATATTCCTCCTTGCTTGGGCAATTGTCTTTGGTTTCATCTTTAGAGCATGATACCTTATGACTGAAGGATCATTCCAATCTATCTTCTTAGATGACTTGGCTTCAGACATAGCTCTTTGCCTTTCCTCTTCATCTCATTGTCTAGTAATTTCTTCATCCCTTGCAATCTGTGCCCTTTGTTCTTCATCTATTTGGTCTTGCAGTCTAATGGCTTTAGGAAAACTCAACCTTTCTTGTTCAAGCTCTTTTCTTAGACTTTTTTCTTGGGCTAAGTCTTGCTGTTATTATTGCTATTTCCCTTCGTCTTTTCTTGTCCCTTTCTCTCACTTCCTTTTCTTTAAGTAATAACTGTTCTTCCTTAGCAATACTAATATTTAGTCTAGCAGTACTAAAATAAGCCTAGCAGTATTAACTTCTCCACCAAAAGCAGTATAAACTCCAAACTTGTGTATCATTCAAAAAATAGCTTCACACAATCTCTCTTTCTGTTTTTAAGCTCACATTTTATCTCTCAATTCTTTTAACTCACTTTGCACTCTGTCTATTTTTCACACATCTCTCTTTCTATTTTAAGCCCAACCCTCACCCAATTTCTCTCTATTCTTTTGGGCCCCAATTCACACAAAGTATAGTTTATGGCAAAACTACCAGCCATTAACAGATTTGAGTAGTCTTTACCAATAGACGTTTTTCTTGGGACTAGACTATGCTTCATTGTAAAAAAACATGGTGCATTGATGGACATATTGTTTTGAGTAAACTATCAACTATCAACGGATTTAGAACAGTCTTTACCAGTAGCCGTTTGTTCTGGACTAGTCAATTCTTGATGTCTATAAGACATGGTGAACTGATGTCATTAGTTGTGTCTGTGATGTTAATACCAATACTGTTAAGTAACAAACAACATTCCTCCCCTCAAATAATGATATATTGAGTAACCAATTTTACACTCATTTATTTATCCTGAAAGAGTTAGCTCAAAAAACCAAGAAAGAAAAACATAATCAACCATTTTCTTGTTTAGCTGTATTAACATGGTACTAACAGGAACTTGTAAAGTGAGAAGTTGAAATAATAGCAGTACTTAACTAATAAAGTAACAGTTTTGACAACAGTTTTAAATATAACTAGTTGTATTATTATAACTAGCATATAATTAATTTACATAAGACTTAACAGTACTAACATTTAACAAACTTTACAAAAACCAAACAAGAGATATGGGCTTTAGGGATTGAGCATTCCAATACTTGAGACTAAGTACTGAAATCTACAGCCATCAAAACCTTTTGTAAGTATAGATCAGCTATTTATGTTCAGGTCATTCTTAGCCATTTTGAATCAACTTTTTAGCATTGCAGTCTCTTATAAAGTGATGCCTAATCTCTATATGTTTTGTTTTAGAATGTTGAACATGATTTTCTATTATGCAGATAGTACTATTATTGTCAATATAAATAACATTATTTATGAAATTGTACCCATAGTCCAGTAGTTGGTTTTGTATCCAGAGAACCTGTCCACAACAACTTGCAGCAGCCACGTATTCAACCTCAGTTGTAGAAGTGGCAATAAAGTTTGTTTCTTGCATTGCCAATCGAGATCAGCCTGATTTCTAAAAATTGACAACCTCTAGTGGTTGAATTCCTATCGTGTGTAGCTCAGCTATTAGTCACTGTCAGTGTAAGCAACTAATTCCAATGGAGAATCCTTAGAATACCAAAGTCCTAATGATGGTTTTCCTTTAAGGTATCTAAAAATTCTCTTTACAGCTAGGAGATGGGATGTCTTTGGAGAAACCTGACAAATCGTGCACATGCCTAGACTGCAAACTTATATTAGCCTGGATGCTGTAAGGTACATTAAGATCCTATCATAGATCTATAAAAGCATGACGTTCTAATCAACATCAGCAGCATATACCATCTTGAACCAAAGGCTTTTCCAAATCTATTGGAGTAGAGGCAGACTTCACATCTGAGTAGTTGTACTTTCTCAAACTCTCATAGACATATTTATCTTGACTGATAAAAATGCCTTTCTTTTTCTGTTGGACCTGTAATCCTAAAAGAAGGTGAGTTCTCGCATAGAACTCATTTGAAATTATCCTTCTTAAGTTATCAAACTCATCACATAACTCCTTCTTTGTAGGATCCAAAGAATAAATGTCATCCACATAGTTTGAACAAGCAAGATAGGTCCCTTTTTGTCTCTTGCATAAATATTGTTTGGGACAATCTTTTCCTCTTTGAAAACCATTGCACAAAATATAATTGGCCAAAGTGTCATACCAAGCTCTTGGTGCTTGATGCAATCCATATAATGCTTTCACTACCTTATAGACTTTATTAGGATGATCAGGATCTTCAAAGCCTGAAGGTTGACATACATAGACCTCCTCTTTAATCTGATCCATAAGAAAACACTTTTTTAAATCGCATTGGTTGACCATACTATCCCATATAGAAGCATATTAATCCAGGTTCATTTTTATGCGCCTCAATCAAGCCACAAGGTGCAAAGATTCATCATAGTCTATTGCCCTCTTCTAAGTATGTCCTTGAGCACACAAGTCTTGTCTTTGTTTTCTGTATGACAATCCCCCTTTCATCTTTCTTGTTTTTGTATACCTACTTTGTACCAATTTCTCTATGACCTTTAGGTAAATCCATAAGAATCCAGACCTTTTGTAGTTTGAACTATAGGAGTTCCTCCTGCATTGCTTCTACCCATGCTGGATTACTAAGAGCTTTAGAAACCCTTTTTGGTTATTTCTCTGAAGAGAGGGAAAACGCAAATAAGACATGTATGACAGGTCCTGCTGAGGACTTCCCTTCATAGAGTGACACTAAGAAATCCTAGGTTCAGAGTATGTAGTTGTCAGTTTTCTTGTTTTGAACAGAAAGAATGCACATCACCAATCACATGATCAATTGGGGTGATTCTTGTGAATTCTTGTTTGTTGTATGGGGAGTTGGTAGGTTACTGTTAAGATTGTGAATGTTTCCCACCAATCAATTTCTTTGGTCCTACACTTGTGGTGTCTGTCCGATGCTATTATATGACTAGGTCCCTACCAAGTCTATTTTCAGCTGTAGCAGTATTAACTTCAGGGACAACAATACTAACTTCTCTACTACCAGTATTAACTTCTGGTCTGGCAGTATTAACTTGTTGATCAGCATACCATTATCCTGAAGACTGCTATCTTCATGAGACTTTTTCTGTGCATTATTCTCATCTTGTAACCTTTCTTTATATTGTATTTAAGGCCATCAGAACAGATCTTGGTGCATCATTACCAAAATATGAAGTATCCTTCCAAATTGGCATTACAATGCAATCTTGATTATCTTGATCTTGTTTAGAAGATGTACTAGTCTTAGAAACTCCTTGTATACCTGCAAAGTCATTAGAAAATGTTCCTGCAACCACTGGTACATAATTCATTGATTGGGTTAGAGATATCAATATCAAACAGACACTTTGGACCATTTCTTTCTATCATAGCTTATTCTCTAAGAACAATATGCAAGTTATCCTAACTTTTCTGGGCGTTCTAGTTGTTTTGTATACCCTTAAAAGGTTTGCTACTTAAGGATATATCCAACAAAGAAACCTTCATCCGTTTCCATCAACTTGCCAACTTATCTAAGGTATTGAGGAATAGTAAAATGTATCCAAAGGTTTTATGAATCATATAGCTGGTTTTTTAAAACCTCTAAAGAAGTTTCATAAGGAGTCTTGTTTGAGCTTGACTATTATAGACCCTTATTCTGTCTAGCAGTAGTAGAAACATCGCATTATGCCTAAATGTGGTTGTAACTCTAGAGGTTCAGCTAACATTGTTCTAGCAGCCTCAATGAGTGTCCTATTCTTCCTTTCAGCTACACCATTTTGCTGAGGAGTCCTAGCTACACTATATTCTCTTTTAATACCTTTTTCCCTACAGAAATCATCCATCACTTTGTTTTTAAACTCTGTCCCATTATCACTTCTGATTATTTTTACTTTCTTATCCACTAGGTTTTCTACTTCTTTGATAAAATTTTTAAGGATCTCACTTGTTTCATCCTTAGTTGTTAAAAAGAAAACCCATGAAAATCTACTATAATCATCAGTGACTACTAAGCAGTATTTTTTATGCATTAAACTACTAACAAAAGTTAGACCAAAGAGATCCATGTGCAGCATAAACAATGGCTTAGTAATGGGATTAAAGGCCTTGGTCTTACAAGAGGCTCTGTGTTGCTTGCCTTTAAGACAGGCAACACATGTTTGGTCATTCTCAAATCTTTTTAAGGGCAGATCTCTTACAAGATTTTCTTTGACATGTTTTATTAATATTCTTATATATATATATGACCAAGCCTTCTATGCCATATGCATTGTTTCTTCAGATGTAGCCTTTGCAATCTAGAAAAGTTAAACTATCTTTAGGAACCTTTGTTTATTCATAACCAAAACTGTACATGTTTTTCCTGTCTAGGAATTGTTATGAAGTATCTGATTTTATCAGGCAACTTAAAATTAGGAGACAGGACAAGACATTCAGAGCATTAAAAAGAATAGTAGTTCTTTTTGTCACACATCTGTGAAGACACTAAAGAGGTTTGAAATTTAACTCTTGACAAAGTATACATCATAAAATAAGTTTATCAGTTTAATGTATATTTGCCAGTAATTTGCTTCATATGCTACTCTACCAAAAGTAACATAACCTCCATCATAAGTTCTTGGAAATCTGAAAGAAGGGCTATATTTCCAGTCATGATGCGTTGAAGCATTCCACTATCAACAAATCTTTATCATTTAGTTGCTGAAGTGCTGCTGCCACATAAATCTTATGAAGAGTTTTCTTTGGGGACCCAAGACATTAATGACTTGGTATCTGCCTCGTGCATTCAATATAATTATATTTGTGAAAACCGTGATGCTCCATTGGGTTTGACAGGTCTCCAAACCACATGCTGAGGGCTTAACTACATTAAACCCTTTGCCCTGACAGTATTAAACGTTCGATCTAAATGCATACAGTGTTAAACCTTTGATTAAACCACCTTATTTGTAATGTTGTTCTTTGTAAATGGGCCTTACCGTGAACAGATTGATTGTGCTTGGATTTGAAAATATATCCTTGGCTTGCAACAATGAATTGTGATGTGGGGTGAGCAGTATAAGAAGGCCTAACAGTATTAAAAGACCTAGCTTAGTACTAAAAGGTCTACCAGTGTTAACAGACCTAATAGTATTAACAGGCCTTGCAGTATTAACAAATTTTAGGCCAGTCTTCATTAAGACTGCTCTTGGAGCCATATGTTTGTGTGCAATGGGATGAGAGGTTTTAGAATAGTAGTCATTATCCTTTTTGTTATAATTATTTCCACTTACTATTCTTTTTCTCTGTTGGTTAGGACAACTGTATTGAATGTGATCAAAACTTCCACAGATAAAACATGCCTTGTTATTAAACACAAAGTTACATCCTAACTAATTGGATTTTTGACCATCTAATTCCCTTTGGTTTCCTCCTAGGTTTGTGACTTGTACATCTCTGCATAAACCTAACTGGACCTCCCTAACTGGTTTTTCAGGTTTAACAAAGTCTTTATTCAGTAGCAGTAGGTTATAGCAGTTTTCTTTTCTAACCTTAGGTATTAAGCTCATCATCATCCTCTCATTGACACTAAACTTCAATAATTGGAGCATCATTATTCTCTCTAACTTTCTTAGGTTCTACTTCCCTAACATGATTAGCAGGATAGAAAACTTTTCTTTCCATCCTTGTTTATCGTAATTGAAGACTTAACTGAGCTAGTTTCAGTATCAGTTACTGTGATGTTGTTTCAAAGTAGTTCATCAGTATTCTCCTTAGAAATTATTGACTCTTTATCACAAAATGGTAGGATTTAAACTAGAATTCCTAGGACCATACTCATTAACCTCAGGTTCTTTGAATTCTTCAAGACCTAAATAAGATAAGTCTAAAGGTGTTGGTCTATTAAGAATCAAAGGATGAGGTGAGGGGACAACATGATAACCTACTCCTTTCTTGCTTTTGTCAGTTATCTGACTTTCTAACATTTGATCTAAGTCTTTTGCAGATTTTTCAAACTTTGCAATCTTAAACTCAAACCCCTCCTTTTCTTGTTTAACCTTTTCAAGTTCATCCCTAAGTAATCCCATCTGATATTCTTTATGACCTACACTTCTTTTAAGTAGAGCAATTTCCTCAGAAAAAAGAACTTCATGTTCTCGTAAATGCAGAACTGTAGGTTTTCTTTGTCTTCCTCAAGTCATCCTCCAAAACTCCAATCCTGTCAGAAAGTTTGGTAATCAAATTCGTCAATTCATTAAGTTTCAAGCTACCCTCGTCACTTCCATGTGAGCGAACAACATGGAGATGTGAGTCATAGGGTGTAGGAAAATGGTGTTCTGCTCCAGTTGATGGTTGTGTTGGTGATGGTTGTGTTGGTCCAATCCAATCCAGCACCATCTATAGCACACATTGCCTTTTCAGAAGCATCTTCAATCCTTACTGCCTTTGATGAGCTACATTGATTCCAATTTCTGTTGTCTTTACTCCTTGGTGCTCTGCATTCTCTGGCAAAATATCCCATTTTATGGCAGTTGAAACATTCTACCTTTGATTTGTCATATCCAGCGGTGTTGCTTCCATCAATAATGATTTTTCTTCCAGTTCTCTGATAGAACTTTCTTGCCCTCATGCTTAGTAGTGCCATGTTCCACTTTAAATCTATTTCTTCCAAATCATCATCATGAAGTTGCTCAAGGTCTTCATGAACTAGTTAAGACCCTTGTGGTTGAGTGGATATAAAGGCATATACTGTTGCATCACTAAGGCTAGCAGTACAAATTTTAGTACTGGCAGTATTAACCTTTGTGGTAGCAGTACTAACTTCAGGGTTAACAGTATTAATATTATTAGTACTGCTTGCACCTGAAGTAGTTACAAATGCCAAGTTGTTAGGATCTTGTACTAGATAGATCTTCTAGCCTTTGTGGTTGTATAGTGCTTATGTAATCACAAGCATATACGTGAGA
>BQNB010049595.1:21368-41959 GCA_026074375.1 Tanacetum coccineum | reverse complement strand
TATGATGTGAAGTAATGTTTAATGTGTAATGTGAATGATAATGATGAATGTAGTCCTATGGACTAATGATGAATGATAATGAAGATTATGTGATCAAATGATGTGTAATATCATGTTATTATCGCTTACTTACTAAGCGTAATGCTTACGGTTTAGTTGTATAATGTTTTGTAGGTGCAAGCAAAGGAAGTAAAGTGTTTGGTAAGAAGTTAAATGTGGAAGCAAGGAATAGATATAAGTGAACTTATGCATAGAGCTTAGTACTAGATACCAAGATCGAATCGATGTTGAACCCCCAAGTGAAGTAAAATGGTTTGTAAGTGTCAAGTGTCAAGTGTCAATGTCCTTTGTAAGGTCTTGTAAATGAATGAAGGTAAATGAGTCAATAGAGAATGTAAACGGGTCAAAATGGGCTGTTTGGTAAACCCTGTAAACTTTATGTTTTGGGTTAATTAGACCATAAAGGCTTATGATAATGTTGTAATATGATGTTTTAAGGAATTCTAGAAAGTTTCACCTATTGTCGAGTCTGGGAAGTTAGTGTTTCGTAAATAAAGTCTAAAAATGAGTTTTGTATGTTCTAGGGAGCTTCCAGCCACTCAAAACGGCTTCCCAGCTGCGCGGCTGGCCACCAGCGAGCCTCCAGCCGCCCGGCTGGCTGGGGCTGATGTTTTTTGAATTTTGTTTTTGACGTAACTTTTGATTCGTAAGGAGTTAGAACGAGTTCCTTATATCGTTGGAAAGCTTATGAAGTCTATTTTGTGATAATGAAACATTCAAGGGTCTAATTGTAATGTATTTTAAAAAGTATAATGAGGAATGTCACAAGATTATTTTTGGTCAAGCATTTCCGCAAAGATTTTAATTTTTAGTCAAATTTTGAGTCTGGAAAAAGGGCGTTTCAACTTGGTATCAGAGCTTCGGTCTAAGAGAAGTAGGTTTCCAATATAGGATGCCTAAACTTAGACCACTCATAGATGCGTATGCCGTAAGATTAAGTAATGAAGAATGCAAATGCCTTGGTTATAAGGTAGTTGAGTACTTGCAGCAAATAGAATGATGATGCTTAGACATATCAATGAGTATGCAATCTGTTTTGGTCATTGATTATATGACCTTGACGTTGATTAGAATGTTAAATGCTTGTTAGAAAGTTATAATTGAAAATGTAGATGTATTTATGTGGTGTAAGTATATGAAAGTTACTTACATGCCTAAGTGTTATATAAATATGGAATGGCATGATATTGCGAGAAGTATGAGTTAAGTGAATGTATAAATGTTTGAGTTATGGAAACGTTGTTTACGTAAAACCTATTATGTAATGAAAGAAAGTGTTAAATGCAGGAATGTATGCTTATGTAATGCCAAGTCTATGATGTGTTAATTATATGTTTAAGAAATGTATGATATGTATGATGGTATAAGTTTATGAAGTAATTACGCTAAGTAAAATGCATAAGGTTGCATTTTAAATGAATCATGATGAAAATATGAGAATAGGGGTAAGTGAATGAGAATGGATGCTAGTAAGCATGATGTGTAAAGATATGCCTAAAACGTGATAAGAAATGTCACATAGAAAATATGATAACTTAATCGAAATATTAAATATGGATAAATATGGTGAATGAATGATGTTGAAGAAGAATTGTACTAGAAATCTTAAATGAGGCTAAACATGTTAAATGAACGATAAAGAATGAAGCTAAATGCATTAAACGAATGATAAAGAATGAAAGAATCACGTTAATATATGAAAGGGATGCATTGATGAATAAAGTGAAGTAAATGAGCATGTTATAAGAATAACGTATGTAAGGTTATAAGCGAAAAGTTAAGCGAACTAAATGATGCTTTGGTATAGAAATTTGAATAAGCTACCAACTTTGGGTTGACAAGAGAATGATAAATGAAATCTGAAAATGTATATGTATATGTAATACATGAGAATGGCAAGTATCAATTAGATCTTGCATAATATAAAGAAAGAAGGATAAAGTGTGAGCTAGAATTGTATAAGGCAATAAAAATGGAAATGAAGAAGTATATGATTAGGCTAGTATGTAAATGACAAAAAAGGGGCAAACAATGATAAATTTAAATTTAGCTTGGATCCAATGATTAATGTAATGGTACCCTTCAGGATAACCTAATGTAATGGTATCCTTCGGGATAGCCTAATGTAATGGTATCCTTCGAGATAGCTTAATGTGATGATATCCTTCAGGATAGCCTAAGAATGTTAATGATACCACAAGGGTATCGGTAATGGGCAAATTCCTATGGGAAAAAAGCTAAGTTTCCTTCGTGAAAAAGTTAAGGAGATTAGATCCAAGACTATAAAA
This sequence comes from Tanacetum coccineum, assembly GCA_026074375.1. Taxonomy (NCBI): domain Eukaryota; kingdom Viridiplantae; phylum Streptophyta; class Magnoliopsida; order Asterales; family Asteraceae; genus Tanacetum; species Tanacetum coccineum. The sequence goes on along the minus strand of BQNB010049595.1, from coordinate 39,611 downwards.
GATGATATTGAAAGTAAATGAGATATTAATATGAGATTAATGGAAAGTAATGAAGACTTAAGTATGTTTGATTGTTATGTCAGAAGTGTATAAGTAGGATGGTTTATAATCTCATTATTTAAATGGATTGGGATGCCTTTTCATTTGAATAAAGAAATTGTGAATCACCGAACCATAAGTTTATACTTCCTTATTTGTACTGATTGGGACGCTTCTCAATGTAAATAAAGAAGTATGGACGAGTAGGCTTATGCATTCTTAGCATAGCATGAAAAGGAATCAAAAAGTAGAAGGTGAAAGTCTAAGATTTGTTAGAAGTCGTAAGAAATAAGATTGGTGAAATAAGAGTTAGAATGTGACCCTTAGTAGAGACTTTAGAAAGAAATCTAAAGTTTAAGATGTTAAGAGTATAGGACTAAGGATGAAAGTTGAATTGATGTTGTAATATGCCTTATGGCATGGTGTAATGATATTGATGGTTGCTAAGTATTTTTAGCACCCTAATGTAAATGTGAAGATGTAAGACAAAGTAATGAACTTTCTCAAGTAACTTATAGTCCTTGGTGAAAAAGTTACTAAAAAGAAGTAACGAAAGCAAGGTGTTATAATGGAAATGATAAAATGAAATGTTAAGATGACTACGCTAAATAAGAAAGTATTAACTAATGTTGACTTATGAGAAATCAAGATAATGCAATTTTTCAAGTGACATGAAGTTTTTAATGAAAGTTTAGAAAATGAATGAAATGGAACGTAATGGCATAGAGAAAAGTTATTAAAATAATAGAATCAAAAATGATAAATGACAACTAAATGCTGATTGTCATTAGAAAAAGTGTTATAGGATCAAAGTAAGCATGAAGTAGAACGAGTTAAGGATACTTAGAGGTATTAAGGAAGGGCTAGAGTTGAAAAACCATGTAGGTTGCTACAACTAGTTGAGTATATGTTTGAGAATGTTACGATATAATGTGAGGTCAATGTGATTAAGTCTTAGCTAAGAAAAGACGAAGAGATTTTAGGGATGAAATCTAAATAAGGGGGATAGATTTATACACCCAAAAACTAGTTTTTAAGTATTTATTTACGATAATACCATAGGATGAGTTTTACTATGACTTTTGTAAGTTTGAAGACGTTTCGTGATTGGTTAGTCAAACCAGATAGTCAAACTATAAGACAAATAATTCGTAAATGGGTTTAGAAAGATTAATGTGTCACATTTATAAGAGAATAAAACTAAAGGACTAAAGTTTCTAAGTGATATTAAGTTATATAAGTTAATATGGCTTCATTATAAGAAAATGGGACTTAAATGGCTAGTATTGTCAAGTTGGCAAACTTGATCTAGGATTTTTATAAATTAATCCTCCATTGACTTCTAACACATTCTGGAATGTGTTTCTGGCTGTGTGGGTGTCGACCAAAACAAGAAAAGGAGAGGGAGGAGAAGGAATCAAGCTCTTGAACAACTTATGAAGGTTTAAGGTTCTAATTCAAGGGTTTAATCTCTAGCAATGATCCTACATCAAGTAAGTAATTCTAATTGAGTTAATTGAAGAATTAAGGGTTAGGGTTCATGTACCTAAATTGGTAATTTTGGGTAATTGATAGTCTAAAGCAAGAATTAAGATGTTTGTTAATAAGGGTTAAGGTTAATTAATGATTAAATATAAAGAAATTAGGTTTTACATCATATGATCAAGATATGATCATATGATGATAAAGAATGGATATTAAGTAAAGTTATGGGTTGTATAAACCCATATTATGAAGTTTCTTAATATGAATAATTATAGTTTAAAAGGACAGCATGGAATTGAAGATGATGATGATATTGATGTCCTGCTTCTTAGATTCAAGTAAGTAAACCGGATCATAAGGTGTTATTATATTGATTTCATCGTAATTGTGTTACAAGGTTATAAATAGCGTGAAGCATGGCGTGGCGGCATAGCCAAGCCTCAAGATTTAGCGTGAGGCATTGTGTCATAGTGTTTTTAAGGCGTGACTCAAGGCGACAAACAATATTTATTGAGTGATCAATATTAGTTAGCTACTAGGCTTAAAATTGAGTTATGGAGTTATTAAGCCCGAATCCCATACAACCCAAATCATAAATACTTATAAATAAGCTCAAATCTATGAAAACTTTTAAAATGCTAAAAAAAGAGTGCGTTATAGCGTGCTTTATCATAATTTATTGTGCTTTATTGCATGCTACCCCTAGAGACGACGCCTTAGCCTGTTTCATAACATGGAGGCCACGCCTCGCGCTATGGCCCTGGCTATAGCGCCTATTTAGAACCCTGGTGTGTTATGTGGATGATGCTATGAAAGTTTAGGAAGTTTTGGTTAATAAGCTTGGATTAAGAATAGATTAGAAGCTAATTTGGTAAAGCTAGCCAAGGTGAAGGTTAAGTCTAAGTTGACCCAATTAAGGTATGTGATGATTTGTATGATGTAAAGTAATTTTTAATGTGTAATGTGAATGATAATGATGAATGTAGTCCTATAGGACTAAATGACTGACTGATAATGATGAATATGTGATAGAATGATGTGTAATGTCATGTTATTACCATTTACTTACTAAGCGTAATGATGAAAATAATGTGTAAAGTTTTTATATTTATATAAAAACTTATAATAAAAATGACATGTTTAATATAGTTGAGGGTTTAAATAGAAAATATTACCACAGGGACCATATGTGTAATTGTTGAGAAACTTTTATAATATATTGGTTCGGGACTCGTTTGAATGACTTAACGGATGATTCAACGCACGAGACTTGTGCCATTGTTTTCTAAATCATTTTTCTGATAAAAATGAGTATTCACTCGACTAATTTTCATAAACGTTTTATAAAATTTAATTAAAACGTTTATTATTTATTTTGTATATTTCCGATAAACTTGTCCGTAAAATGATCCTTTTACTCGAATATTTGCGTCTTCAACAAACGTCACTGAATAAAATGTTAAATAATTTATTAAATATTCTTATTTAATAAAACGTGATAATTAAATATAATTTAATTATTTTTGTGTTTCTAAAATCTTCCGAGGGCATTTCAGTCACCTTCTGACTGTTTTCGGGTCTCGGTCAAAACTAAAAAGTTGTCATGAATGTCGTTTTACATCAAATTGCTTTAAAGTCCGAATAATGAAAACGTGATTTAGCTACTCATTTTTGATAATTCAACCTAGGAATAACTTATATCTCTTTTAAATATGTTCCGAAAAATTACCGGTTAAGCGGTTGAAAGAAAAATGAAAGATACGACAGTGTGATGACTCGACAACACTTGAAGATTGAATATCTTCTTTGTGTTCTTCACTTTCTTAAAAGTGGAAATGATCGGATGATAAGACGTATTTCATTAAGAAATTCACTTGAGTTTTGACAACATAGGCACAAATGCTTATGAGTGTGAGACGCATTTCATTACAAGATTCACTTGACTTTTGACAACATAGGCACAAATGCTTATGAGTGTCGAGATATGAGGATGTGACACATTTCATTACAAAATTCACTTGACTTTTGACAACATAGGCACACATGCTTATGAGTGTTGGGATATGAGGATGAGACGCATTTCATTACGAAATTCACTTGTGGGGAATGGTTACATGGTGAATCTTCTTGTGAAGATGACTAGGTGGATGACTCGAGATTGGTAGTGGTAAGGATGACTCGGTTTTACATTGTTGGTTTCTAGTGAATAAGAATCACATATGTGAGTTCTTGAGAGTATTTGGTTAAAGGATATATGTGAACATGTGTGTTTTCCCTTCCCTTTTAATTCGTGCTCATCCGGACATAAATTGTGGAATAAAAAGAATAAATGAAGAAAAATAAAGACGGAAGCGATGAGCTTGACAATGTCATGACGGATGACGGTTAGCATACGATGAACTTCATCCACGAAGTTATGTAGCTCTTCTCGAGTATTGCGAATGTTCATAGAACAATCACACGACGAGGTATGAGGTTGTCTTAAAGGTGGTAGCGGAAATGTGGACGGAAGATATTAACCATCTATATAATAATAGAGGCGTGATTAAGGTTTTTGTGAAACGAATTAGACATGAACAATGAGTGACATTTTAATTTGCATTTCGCGAATTAAAAATGCTTAAACATTTCGGATGAAATGATTAAGTTGTCGAGATTTATCGGAATGTATTTAATAGTAACAAGACTATTAAAATGAGAATGACACGTTTATGAGATTTGTTTCATCATTCCTAGACCTAGACTTAAATAATTAAAAGGTTCACGTTTGAGTGGTTTGGTGAGGATGCCGGCGATGTTGTCTTCCGACGGAACTTTTTCGATGAAGATATTTCCTTTTGGACATTGTCGCGAAGGAAATGACGACGAATTTTGATGAGTTTTCTATCCTAAGATCGATGGATAAAGTTCGATCCTTATTATGTATGAGGTGAGCATGATGATAAAACATCGTGACATTCCTAAGGGGATGGAAAGGACTAACGGAAATGAAAGTACTTAGTCTTAAGGTGTGTATATTAAAGGAGCTACGAATCACTTATGTAGAAACTCGTAAGACCTTTGTCACACGAAGGTTGATGTAAGCTTTTAGCTTTAGGAAGAGCGTTTTAACATATGTTGTTAAAAGGCTTGAATATGAATTTTCGGATATGACCTTTAACGTTTGCGATCGCAAGTTAAAGATACTTGAATATCAGATAAAATATGTAAGTTGTCAAACCTACTTTTAGGTATATTAGATTTGTATCTAACTTTACCTTGACAAAAGAATGAATCATTTGGAAGAAAGCGAGATGATGATTAACGGAATGTGTGAGTGAAGACTCTAGAAGATATAAGACCGTTTTATGACTCTTTTTGACTTTTTAGATTTGTGACACGGACGTAAAGAAAAATATTATAGTGTGAGAAAATATATACCTAGATGCATAAGACATATAGATATAGGCATGCAAGTTTATCTAAGCATGCATTGACACAATAATCAACGAGATTAATGTGTAAGACTATATGACATTTAAACGTTAATTGAATTTCTAGTGCAATAGATTCTCTAGTAGTCATTCTCATGTTAAACAAAATAGAATTCTTATATTTTCCTAATGAAGTGTAGCAAAGATAAAATTTGTATTATCTTTTCATATAGAGCCTAACATGACTCAACTAAAATGCTTTAATTCCGGTTCGCATAATCCTAATCAAGATGTGTGGAATTCTTAGAGAAGCGTAAGCAAGATGTTTTAATCTTTTGTTTAAGATCTATAGATTGTTTGGTTTCGATTACATATTGCTTGATTTAATGGATGTCTTACATTTAGTCATCTTACATGTGTAGTTTACACATGTGATATTTAACATGTTTGGTTTTTCAAAAGCCAAGAGATGTGTTTATTTGTGACAATGAAAAATATGTTATATTGAGAGTGTTTTAAGAATGCTCAATTACATGTCTTGTGAAATGAATCATATCATTATTATTTATCTTAATTGAGTTTGTGATTCTTTAATGATAAATGATGGAAAAGAGACATATTTTATTTTTAATCAAATATGCTTTTCTAAAATTATTATTCTTATCAATGTTGTATACCATAATTGAATGAGTATTTGAATATGTATTTTTACTTGTTTAAGCATTGATACATATTGTGATAGGTTACTTTTCAATTATAATAACTTATATTTTTCAAATTATATGTAGTGTATTTTCTTGTAGCACAACCATATATGCTATGAAGAAAATAAAATGCATAGGATATATATTATCCTTTATTAATCGTTTAATATAATAAGTCCATAAATTCTTTAAACATAATGTTTCCCAAACATCATATTATCCTAGGTGAATAAACAAGAATATTATTCTTATTTAAGAATTTAGTTAAAAGTGAATTTTAGCTTTGAGTTGTGTTTTTATGTTGTATAAGCAAAGTTTAAATATGTTGTTTGTTTGCTCTTGTTTGGTTTTTCAAAAATGACACATTTACCAATTGCATTGCAATGTAAATTACTTGAATAGACGAAACATCCAAGTCGTCAATCCTAATTCATTATGTATTTTATGCATGTATTAAACATATTAGTATAATATTTGGAACACAACCTTTGGACAAGTAGACTCAATATGGCATCATCAACACAAGTATGAGTTATGATCCGATGCATATTCTTTTCATCTAGAAAATGATGTAAATATTTTCATATCAATCAAGTGCGATTGAGTATGTAGATCCAAGATAATATCTTTTGTTATATATTGATTTAGTCTTGAAGCTAAACAAATAAGAATTAAATTGCATATCCATGCAAAAAAACTTGTCAATTAGATTCGATAAATATATCAATTATAATTTGAATAATGAATCGATATAATCGAGATCTTTCTTGACCCTCACAAACACTCATTTAAAAGAAAATAAATAAATATTTTAATAGTGTGTTCCATTAATCCTAAGACTAGTATTAAGTGTGAGGTCATTTAAAATGATGACCTAAGTGAGTTATTATGTTTAATAGGGTTTACAAAATGTTGAAGTAACATTTGCAAACAAAGCGATCTTTTCCTATATGCATTGCAAGAACAATTTCGCAATCTTAATGCAAGAAATCTAGCATAAGTTCTAGTTAAGCATAATCCAAAAAACTAGTTACAAACGAATAGTGTACATGGCACATATGCTTAGATATTTAATTAGCTCAATTACAAATAGCAACGATCACTTAATAATTTCTATTAACAAAATTAGGACACAAAGCAGTGCACATAATCATATAGCATAACACATAAAAGTACTTGTCGTTTTGTGTATTAGATACAACAATGTATACTTAGCTTGGTTTTGTTTGAAAACGAATTAGTTTCCTCCTCATTTCAAAAATTAACCAATTTTAATATTTTTTTAAAGTTAATTCACTATTTTTCAGAGATATATCGACTAGACATGCCCGACTCGAAGGAAAAGGTAAAATACAAGTTTTACGTCAAAACAAAACACAAATTTTTGACCACTATGTAGTATTGTGCATTTCTGACTTACTTAACTTTAGAATAAATACTTGGAGTATTTTAAATGAAATTAGACTCAATTATCTTTAAAATGACGGGTGACACGACTTCTACGGACTTACAGTTGATTTTATATGAATTTTTAAAGTTTCTGAAAATTTGCCGAATCAGACAGGAGGCCCCCTGATTGAAAAGGGGGCCGCCCAGGAGATAAGGGGGCCGCCCAGGGGGATAAGGGGGGCGCTGGTTTTGTTTGAAAACGATGAGTTACCTTCCCCATGTCAAAAATTAACCATTTTAATATTTTTAGGAAAGGTTTAATTACCACCGTTTTTCTCAAATACATACCGACTAGAAATGACCGACTCGAAAGAAAGGTAATCAATACACGTTTTACGTCAAAACGACACATAAATTTTTGACCACTATGTAGTATTTTGGATTTTTGATTGACTTAAGTTTGGAATAAATACTTGGAAGTATTTTTAAACAAAAGTAGACTCATTTATCTTTAAAATGACAGGTGGACCGACTTTACAGGACTTCTCGGTTGGTTTTTTATGATTTTTAAAGTTTCGAAGTCTGTTGAATCAGACAAGTGGCCCTGATTGATAAGGGGGCCGCCCAGGAGATAAGGGGGCCGCCCATCTGACACTCAGATTCACATTTTTTATACAAAATCATTTAGTGACTTAGTGGAAAGATGTATAACTTACTACAGTTTGATATCAAAACATAAACACTTATTTTAAGCATCATTTTTACTTCGAGCTAGTATACTAAGTGTATTTAACAACAAAACTAATACAAGTTAAGCAACAAAACACTTTTCATATTTAATCCCCCTTCATGGGTAAATTTGATACATGGATCGTGCTTCATTTTTAAAACCATTTGTTATGAAAATTAGAGCGACGTGGCTCCTGATACCAATTGTGGACATCGTAGAGGGGGTGAATACATTTCCATTTAAAAACTTAAAATATTTAGTATCAAATTATCCATCAAGTTAGATGCAATATGATGAGTGTGAATAATTAATTCAAGATCCACTTAGTAACATGTCATTGCAATATAAACACAAATCATAATGTGAACTTCTAATCTTTGACACAATCATCATCCAAACTATATAAGGCAACAATCAACACACCATTGATCTAATACAAATATAAATGTAAGGCGTTAAGATAAATAAAAGATGTAAAGCAAATGATAAAAGAAAGTGCAAACCGGACGCGTATGATTTATAGTGGTTCCCGGTCAACGAAGCACCTACTTCGCCTACTCCACTCCCCGTGTACCCAAACTCGAGAGTTTTTTCACTGTTACAAGCTCCTTTAGGCGGAGAAAACCATACACAAACTAAGCTTACACCGATTTTCGACACTAGCAAAATGTCGAGTTCTAATCATAGCTAGACCATTCGATCAAACTTAGTATTTTGGGACTAAAATACTAACAGCACAACTTCATTCATGACACAAACTTGCGCAGTCAACTTCACTTCAGGGCGCACTCTTCACGACTAACTTCACTCCACATACAACCTAGGACCACTAACACGATCACAAACAAATCTAACTCTTCTTTCTATGATCCACCACGATTAACTATTCTTTCTATGATCACCCACGATCTAACAAACTTTTCGCACACTATGTTCACCACGATCTAACTATTACAATAAGTTTAGAATACAATTGACTCGATCTATACATTGTGAATGTAAGACATGTCACGAATGCACTAACTAAACTACATAACTTTGTATCTTGATGATAACGAGAGTTCTTTTCTTGCACTTGGAGGAATAAGCTTGAATCGCTTGAAAACAAAATGCTTAAGATAAAGGATTAAATAATGTAGGTGATGTATAAACAGATTTTAGGACAGAAAAAGAATGAGTGCCAAAAGGTGGGAATAATTAGAGGAACAGTCCTATTATTTATAGGCCAGCCTGGGAGTACGTTTTGGGAGTCTGGCTGGCCCCCTTAATTCATGTGTTGGCCCCCTTATCACTAAAGGGCCTCCCTTATAATTAAGGGGGCCGCCTAGGCCTGGACGCTCCCTTTTTTGTCTTTTCTAGGGGAGGTGTTTTCTGGAACATTTCTAGCCGTTTTTAGGTAGAAAATTTGAATTTAAAATATTTATTTTGATTAAAACATTTCTTTTAAATACAAAAATGTTTTGTATAAGTTTTTAAAAAAAATGTTTGTTACATTTTATAAAATTGAAAGGTTTAAGAAAAATAAAAATTCCTTTGATCATAAAATAAATTAAGCATTTATTTATTCATACCTTAAGTGATTTACGTCGGGTGCAAACTTCGTTGAAGCGAACTAGAGACGTCGAGAGATGTTGTCGTATGAATGCATTGATGATTTGTGATCACGAGTAACTTAAGAACTTTACGTTATGTGTTATAAGTTATATGTTTGTCATCACCAAAATATGAAGAGAATGTATAGATTAAATATCGTAATATTTCTACCAACAGTTTTGATGGAGGATTTGTAGCTCCTGAGGGATGCTCTTTTTCTCGGATTTGATAGCTCCACACAGTAAGTTTCTTTCGCTAATACATGGTTTCATAAGTGAGTGGTTGTTAATTCAATGGACTGAATATTTCTGAATATTTCTTAAGTTGAAATGTAGTTGGCAAGTACTCAAGAAACATAGTCTAAGATGTTGGTTGACCTCAAACACCTTTTGTCGAAAGTTTTTTAAACTATTTTATTTTGTATATTTATCATATAAAAGTGTAAACCGTATCCAACTGTTGTTGTTCTAGTCACCCTGACGTATTACGTGGACGTGAAGTTTGTTTCGGCTTATATAGCCGGCTTACGGCTTATTGAAACTTTTTGGCTTATATAATTCACTATGACATACTAAACTTATATAAGCCGAAAAGGTTCAAAATAGGCCACGAAAAGAGCATATGAAACATAAGCCTACATGTCACACCCCGTCATAGGCGGAAACACGGGAATGCAATGAAATGATCAATCACAACACAAGATACAAAATAGAGAAAACTAAGATGCATAAATGATAAGTGTCATGATGACCATCAACCTCAATACAACCTTGAGTGATGTCCCAAATCAAGAACACAGTACATAGTCGCCAATTATTACAATCATAAGCCCACGCAGGGGTCCATAAAATCCTAAACCTCAATCCTCAAGAAAACTGATCCATACATACTTCAAAAGTAAAACTCCTCAAACATGATCCATACTGGATACACTTAAAGTTTGCTATCATAAATCTCAACCTTAACGATCATTTTCTTCACCTGAAAATGATACTAAAAAACGTCAACAATAATGTTGGTGAGCTCGTAGGTTTGATTCAAAACCTAGTCATTGTGCCAATATCTCTAGACAATTGTGCTATATGACAATGAATATATGCAGAACAATTACAAACCCATGACTTAGCAACCCCGCTAATCATGTACCAAGACCTAGCATCCCCGCTAGTCTTATCACTAGCGTGTACCAACGCTCTTAGGGTCGCAACCTCGAATGACATACCACACGTAAAGCCCACCAGATAGAGCTATATTTAGGGTAAAGAACCACACAGAACATACGTTACAAACACATGACGTCATTCACATAGCATCATAAGCATATCAATTGTGTCCCAAAAACGAAACCACTTTTGCCATTCAAATACATTCAAAACACATTTAAGTATTATTTTCCACTAATAGAAAAGATTTAAAAAGTGGGCTATGAGAACTCACCTCAAGCAAAGGTCTCAATCAGCCAACTCAATATCACACAAGCAATGCAACGACGTCCGAACACAACCTAGTCCAGATTAATGTCCCATTTTAAATCATTCATTTCCAAAACAGTTTCCAGGTATGATGCATAGAGATCAGATGCGTTGTATGGTTATCTTTAACGTTTTAGGGGTGTGATGGTTGACGACTTAACTTCAAATGATGAAATAACCCAACTCATATATCGGTATAATATACTTATACTATTTAAGTAAAATAGTTAAGTAATATAAGATAATAAATACTTGTAAATATACTTCGATAAATCCATTCGGTACACTTAGTTACCACAAATATACCATTTATATTATACAAAATTAAACGTTTGTTTACTCACTTAAAAAAAACCATTATTTTTGTTTGTTTTTAGAAAAGTTTCGAGAAAAATTATATTTTTCGTCTTTTAGTCGACGTATAAAAATAATAAAATAATAATATTTTATTACTAAAAAATTACGTTTTAAGTGAAAATCATAAGTATAGACTTTTTACGAAATTTCGGCATGACCCGTATGTTTATATGACGTTTCTCAAGGTTTTTAAACCTTTTTTTCAAACAAAATTCCAACATTTTAACACTTCCCGACCAAATTCCAAAAATCACATCTCACGACGTTACCAAAATACATTCTTAAAACGACTTCACATAACTTCACAAGTATTTTTCACTTCCCAAAAGTTCGTCAAAACTCTCAAAACGACTAGTTAACTCTTATTGGGCTTTAAGGCCCAACAAGGGTCCATTAAGGTTTTTAAGTATCCAATATACGTTCTAAGCCCAAAACCAAAGTTTATTAGTATACATAAGCTCAAATTAATAAGTAACAAAGTAACTCAGTTCATAATAAGCACTCAATAAGCCACAGCTTATATTGAGGCTTATTGGGCCGTGAGCCCAATAGCTCCAAAAACCCATTCCATAAGCTTAAAATAAGCTAATAAGCTACATATCGTATTTGGTTATCACCATAAGCTATAAAAATAGTCCACAAAATATGACATAAGAGATGAATAGCAAAAAAAACCCTTCTTGCATTTCTCCCTTTTGCCGTGAGCTTATAAGCTCGAAATAAGCTCAAAAACGCTTAAAAATAAGCCAAACAATCCAATATTCAAAATAAGCTTCATAGCAAATAAATGTTTTTCAACCATAATGACCAAAATATTAAAACTAACAAAATCTCATCTTCCTTTCCTTTTATTCGAACCAAACGCACCCTTTTATTACTCATTTCATTTTCCAGTTTTGATTTTTTATGATGATCAACTTGTACAACTAACATCTATGCCTAATAAGGTATTCAAAAGTACAAAAATATTTGAAATAAGATGACTTACAAAAATTGTCACTTTTGAGCAAGATCGACACGAACCAAACAACCCAAACGTTGTTTAAATGATAACCCAAACACTTGAACCAACCCAGAAATACTCTAAACCGCCATGTTCTTGATCAAAATTTAAAATAAAGTTTGTATGTGTGTGTGTTTTTGGACGAGCAATAGAGAAGGAGAAAAGAGAAAATGTTTTGAGTGTGTGTTTGAAAATGAGAAATGGTGCACAAAATACCCACTTAAGCATGAACCTTAGGAGACATGGATCCTAAAATAATGCCTTCTTGTCTTCTATGTGGTTCGACCGATTATGTACCTAGGTCTCGGAGACTTCTTTTTGTGTCGGGTTCACTTAAATCTCAAAAACCATGATTGAATATTTCTCAAGTTTACTTAGCATTTTTATTTCATCTAAAATACTTTTTCATAACTAGATATTTACTTGACATATTATCCACGCTTTATCCCCAAAAACTCATTTAGACATTTACGGACTTGTCGGACTCGTTTTCGCAATTTCTAAAAATGGACTCGGTTAACCACCTGAACATAAGTAACATAATAATACCCTCTAAAAGGATTATTATACACCATATAACCACAAATCACCTCAACAACGTAAATTCACCACCGTCAACACGGTACATATTCCAATAAAACTAACAAACGCCAAATAGTCAAAGGACTAATATTAGAATATTTAAAACACAAAAAGGGCAAGGGTTACACTAAAACTAAATAAGCCATAAACCAGCTATATAAGCCTAAGAAAACACCCCCTTAAAGTCATTATTAATGTAAAACTTATTCAATAACTAAACAATTCCCATACTATTAATTAACTAATTACCTTCATTACCTTAAGTTTTTATAAAAACCTAAGCTAATTTGGGTACCTTTTTACATAAACGCTACTTACTAAACTTTCTAAAAATAACTTTTTATTTCGCATTTCACTTTCTATATTTAGAAAGTCTTTTATAAATATCTAAATTTCACTCACTTCACTTATTTCCAACATGATACATTTCCCATAAACGCTTAACACAAAATCATCCAACTATTGACGTAGCATTACACGCAATACGCCATTCATTTCCATTACCACTATACGTGAACAAATGGAATACTCATCACCAAACACAAACGCACTCAAAATGAGATGATCATACACCTCAAAAATGACATCATGCATATATGTAAACCACTTCAACCTACATAATGAACACATAACACGCAAGAAACATACAAAATGGACACTTAGCCATTTCTAAAGGTATAAACTAACCTGCTCAAATCACAGTTGTCACAAGATAGCTCTTTAATGTTTAAAGGAAGGGTATCAATGTAAAGTTCGTAACTCATGTCCTGAATGGTATGCTGTAAAATGTGTGCAACCAAATTGTTATTGGTACATATTCACTCGTAGGATGAAGAAATGTACTAAATGGCGAATAACAAACATTAACGACAATCATGCATGTTCTAAAACCTAATTCAATCCATATCATTGTAATGTTACATCTAAGTTATTGAGTAAATTAATACTACCAAAAGTCAGGGATGTTACAAGGGTATATAGACCAAAGGACATTGCCCACGATGTGAATATGGAATGGAATATATACGTTTCATTCAAGAAAGCTTGGAGGGGGAAACATATCGCATTGCCATCAAGTCAAGGATGTCCTATTGAATCATTTGCTCAGTTGCCTTTTTATTGTTATAACTTAAAGAAGAAAAATGAAGGCACTGTTACAGACATTGAAACATATGATAAAGGACGTTTTAAGATGTGTTGCATAGGCTTTGGTGTTGCGGTAAGCATATTCTAAAATTTCTGATTAAGTATTCATTTACATGTTTTACCTTATATTTATGAATATTTTGCAAGTGTGTTACATTCTAAGGTTCCAAACAATGTTATAGAAAAACAGTTCTTACATTAAGCCTGCAAATTAGCATATGTCTTTAACCACAAATACATAAACATAATGCAACAGCTAGTATTTGTTCATAAGAAATTACATATAACCATAACTTTAGCAACTACCAAAAGCTTTAACTGATCCCTGAACCCAAAAGTCCATCATTCATACAGTACCTGATTTTTCATTCAAAAAACTAGTTCCTGTTATTACCTGCATATTGGGGGCCAATAAACCAAGTAGATTGTTACAATATACCCTAATTTTAATTTTAATTAAAAAATAATCTAACAATAAAACCCTAATTTCAAACATACCTTCTATTTTATTCCATTTATGCAAAGAGGACAAGGAATGTTCCCTGTTTCCCTTTTTAATTTGATACCAGATCTGAAAGATGGTCCCAAAGAAGTGTTGTGTCGGGTTATGATATTTAAGTGTAAGTTATGTATGGTTTGTTTGTTGATCCTTAGATATAGTTACTTACATTTTTTGTCCTTTTGTTTTCCTGAAAATGCAACAACAATCAAAACAGCAAGAGTAACAAAAGTTGTTTTTAAAATGTTTGCAAATATAGTCCCTGCAGTTTTGGGTATTAAAAGTGAATTGTTACCCAAAACTATAGGTTGCTTAGTTGTCCTATTGTATGACAAAGTTGCCCAGTTTTAAGCAACTAGTTTTATATCAACATATGTGTATAAATTGGAAAAATACCAACTTGCAAGAGGTATATACTGTGTTTAGTTTTACCTAATTAAGTATTATATCATAAATGACTTTTTAACATTTATCTTGTAATAGATTAAGAGTTTCTTATGCTATATGAGACCGTTGATCATAATCGGTGGCGTACATTTGAAAGGGACTTACTTAGGAACAAATCTTGTTGTTGTTGGCATGGATGGAAACAATCAGATTATACCTATTGCCACTGATGTGTCGCAAGGTGAGATTGGTGAGTCATGAACATTGTTTTTGAGAAAGTTGAAAGATTGCATAGGTGAAGTACCAAATTTAGCAATAATATCAGACAGGCATTATGCAATTACACTTGCATGTAACACTGTTTTTCCAAATTCATTTCATGGTTATTGTTGTCGTCATTTGATGATGAATTGTGGTATACAAAGTGATAAGTTTAAGGAGTTATACTGGAAGACATGCAAAGCGTACACACCTGAGGATTTTGAAAAACTTATGTCTGATATTCATGCTTTAAGACCTGATGCACACCAAAAACTAGTTGATGTCGGAATCGAGAAATGGTCTAGGGCAAAGTGCCTTGCAAATAGATACAACTATATGACATCAAATAGCGTTGAATCAATTAATGCGTTAACTAAAGACGTGAGGAAAATTCCAATAACCTCCCTGATGGATTGGTTTAGAGATCTTTGTCAAAAATGGTATTACGAACGTCGACAAAAATATGAAGGTAGTAATTAATCAGTTTTTTAAACTAATCAGTGCAAAATATTATGAAACATTTTTCCACTAACCGTGTTGTACTAATTTAAATGTTAAATGCACCGGATAACGAACTTACACCATGGGAAACTGCCAAAATAAAGTACTGATACTTAAAGAGCTCAAATTGGAGTGTAAAAGGGATTCTTCAGTACAAAATCTATGAGGTCCAGGACAACCATAGAATACATATGGTTTATTTGGATAAAGCTGAATATACGTGTCGCAGATGGCAGTTATCGGGGTTACCTGGTCATGTTTGTGCAGTGGCCAGGGTTGAGGGTTTAACTTCTGTTAACTATTTGGCAAAACCTTGGTTTTTAAATAAAACAATTAAGGGTACATATGAAGGATTGTTTTTTTCCTGTCAAAGATGTTTCAACTTGGCAAATTCCATATGAAATCCAACAAGTATTGCCACCTGATATGGGTAAGAAACAGTTTGGTAGACCAAAAAATAAAGATCGCATCCTTCAAAAGGGGAGGGGCCAATAATTAATAAGTGTGGAAGGTGTGGTGTAAAGGGACACAACCGAGCTGCTTATATTGTACCCTTGCCTAAAATACAAGTAAGTATTAAATTATAAAACAAAGTTTATATTGTTTTTAGTAGCAACTAATGTATATTTACATTGTAATGTACAAAACATGGTTAGCAAGAATCTGAACTCTACACAGCAGGAAGAATCTAGTCAAGGAAACAACTACTAGAGCAAGTCACAACAGGAGGCAAATAATGATGTCTATCAGCAGTGCGAGATGTATCAGCCACAACACGTGAAAAATTATACGGAAGATATGTATCACCCGCACCAGGAATACACTGATTAGTACTTTATGTATCAGCATAATCCCTTGTCAACAAATCTGCCCATGAACGGTTTGTTGCAGTGGCTAACTCCAAACAACTTCTTAAACTAGGTGGGTCATTACTTAGTATTTTTGTACTTTCAACGATTGTCTGTTAAACTTTGAATTCGGATAACTAAACCAATTTTCCCTAACTTTAAAGGGTAATACCAGTATAACAATGCACAGCGAAGTAGAGGGCCATTAGAAAAAATGTGCAAAGTAATATATAGTATAAAGATAACTAACTTGATGGTAATTGTTGTGCACCACATATATATAGTGACAACATGTTGTGCTTAATATATATATTGTGCACAACTACCATATGCTTACAAAAGATGACCTTAATTATAAGTTTTTGCTAAAACATAGATATAGTTATAAGTCCAGATGTGCTTAAACATAAACACTTACCTTGTTATTTATTCCAATTCTTTGACCTCGGTGTTAGAGGATCTAGCTGGCAGTGATACTTGTTTCATGATCTGTGGATCATCAACCGCATCCACATTCAACCCAATCAATCTTCCCAAAACTCGACCATGCCCTCCTATTGCAACTTTTTTCCCGCAACCTTTCCTTAACCTCATACGCTTTGAATTTTTAGACATCTTGTCTTTCTAGTAACATTAACCTTATTCCTACACTTCTTCTTTAATACCAACGGCAATGTATAGGCTAAAGTATCAGTGACTACATCATCCAATACAACATTGTTTGAGAATCTTTATTTATCCATATTTGGAAGTGAATGACCCTTGTAAACAACATTTTAATGTACCAAATCACAATGTTTACTAGAACCTCCAACATCATCTACAGCCAATCCTTCATATTGCCAATTATCATCCAAGACTAAC
Source organism: Tanacetum coccineum (assembly GCA_026074375.1). NCBI lineage: Eukaryota > Viridiplantae > Streptophyta > Magnoliopsida > Asterales > Asteraceae > Tanacetum > Tanacetum coccineum. The sequence goes on along the minus strand of BQNB010049595.1, from coordinate 22,338 downwards.
TCATCAGCTACACTATCACAATGTAAAAAATCCCCAAACAGATTCTTACAGGGGAATTCAATACCTTTTCTTCTTGGTTTCAGAGGGGGGTTCTTAGGTAAGGTGAACCAACTTCTTGTTGTTCCCATTCAATAAGTTTATGAGGAGACATAGAACAAGCATCTAACTTCCTTTTTTCATGACTTTTTAGTTTAGACTTCACTTCTTCATCAGACGCATCTAAAGTCAAAATTTTAAAATAATATTCTGCTAAGTTCTTTAGAAGATGGGCAATATACAAGTTAATTAAGCCATACTTTTCAGCTATATCATATAGTTTGTTCATATCACCATCACCTTCAAGAATTGTTAAACCTTCTTCTAGGATACATCTAGGAGAACAGACAAAGATGCCCTAAATCTCACATTCTAGTTTGTAGGACAACATATCTAGCATCTTAGAGAATATCATCCTGTTTGACTTGGATAACTTTAGAGTTAAGTTCTTCCCATGTTCATGCCTTAAAGGGTATTCGTTAAAAACACCATCATAGTTAACTTCAAACACACAATAATTATCAGGTAATTCATTTGTCCTGTAAGTAAAAAAGTTTCACATATTAAGTTTTTAATAATGATTTATAAAATATGAACATAAATACTTAACATATAATCAAAAAGATAATTCCATACCTAGAAAAATAACCATAAATAGGGTTAGAAAAAGACTTGCGTGCTTGGTTATAGTGGTATTTCAACATTTAAGTACAATGAGCTTTATAAACTCGTCTACTTGTACTTATTTACGAATGTTATTTTATGCGGGCTTTGCCTAGTTAATTAAGAGGATATCAGTCTGGCTAAATTGTTGGGAACCTTTTACACTTGTTGAATTTTAAACGACATGACATTGATGAATATCAACAAACATATATACGCCAAAGTACATTATGTATGATGTATGGAATGGAATATATATGTTTCATAAAAA
>BQNB010049595.1:0-21335 GCA_026074375.1 Tanacetum coccineum | reverse complement strand
TGATGGATATTGGTACTCCATGTCGTGAAACTATCTCCGTTATATACAACTTTGTAAGGGTTTCCATACTATCTGTTGCTATGGTGGGGATGAAATGTGCTAATTTTGTAAGGCGATCTACAATGACCCAAATTATGTCATGTTCGCTTGATGTTTTGGGTAGTTTTGTAACGAAGTCCATCGTTATCCTTTCTCATTTCTATGTAGGAATCTCTGGTTATATTAGTAAGCCGGATGGCTTCTGACATTCTGCTTTAACTCTAGAGCATGTCAAACACTTGCCAACATATTCTTCGATGATTTCCTTCATGTTAGGCCACCAATAGAGTTTCTTTAAATCCTGATACATTTTGTCAGAACCTGTGTGGATGGAATACTTCGATTTATGGGATTCATGCATGATCAAGTCTCTCAAATTACCAAAGAGTGGTAACCAACTTCGATTCTTGATACAACGAGTTCCATCAGGACGTACTTCAAATGCTTTGTCCATTCCTCGTAGGTTCTCAGCTTTGATGTTCTCTTCTTTGATTGCCTCAGTTTGGGCTTCGAGGATTTGTGATGGTAATTTTAGGTGAAGGGTCATGACTAATGCCCTGACTCGGAGTGTTTTGTTTCGTTCTTTCCGGCTTAAGCCATCTGCTACAACATTTTCCTTTCTAGGATGGTAGCGAATCTCACAATTGTAATCTGCGAGCAATTCTAACCAACGGCATTGTCTCATGTTCAACTCTTTCTGATCAAGGATATGCTGAAGACTTTTATGATCAGTGAACACAGTACACTTTGTGCCATACAGATAGTGTCTCTAAATTTTAAGAGCGAACACAACTGCTCCTAATTCGAGGTCGTGTGTGGTATAGTTTTCTTCATTAGGCTTGAGTTGTCGGGATGCATATGCAATAACTTTTTCTCTTTGCATTAACACTGCTCCCAGACCTTGATGGGATGCATCACAGTAAACAACAAAATCGTCGTTTCCTTCTGGTAATGCTAATATTAGAGCTTCCCATAGCTTTTTTTTTAGCAGTTGGAAAGCTAACTCTTAGTTTTCTCCCCATATATACTTTTTGTTTTTATGGGTTAATTCAGTCAAAGGCTTTGCATTCTTTGAAAAATCTTTGATGAATCTCCGTTAGTAGCCGGTGAGTCCTAAGAATTGGCGTACTTCTGTGGGTGTGGTAGTAGATGCCCAATTCTTAACTACTTCAATCTTGGTGGGGTCAACATGAATTCCTTAACTGTCAATCACGTGCCCGAGAAATTTCACGATACTGATCCATAAATCACATTTGGAGAACTTGGCATATAATTTCTCCTTTTTGAGTAATTCCAGTATTATTCTCAAGTGATCTGCTTTTTCTTCTTTGTTACGGGAGTAGATGAGAATATCATCGATGAACACTATCATAAATTTATCCAAGTATGGTTTGCATACACGGTTCATGAGGTCCATGAACACAACAAGTGCATTAGTTAAACCAAATGACATCAGTTGGAATTCATAGTATCCGTACTGTGTTCTAAAAGCAGTCTTAGGAATATCTTCATCCCTGACTCTTAGTTGGTGATAGCCTGATCTTAAGTCAATCTTTGAGTAATCACTCAAACCTTAAAGTTGGTCGAATAAGTCATCGATCCTGGGTAATGGGTAACGATTCTTTACGGTGAGTTTGTTCAGCTCTCGGTAATCGATACACATTCTAAAAGATCCGTATTTTTTTAACAAATAAGATAGGAGCTCCCCATGGCAAAATACTTGGTCGGATAAAACCTCGGTCTGCTAACTCTTGTAGTTGGTTTGATAGTTCCTGCATTTCTAAAAGAGCTAATCTGTAAGGTGCTCAAGCTACAAATGCCGCTCCAGGCATTAAATCTATTTGAAATTCAACTTGGCAAACTAGAGGAAGGCCTGGTAGATCTTCAGGAAAAACTTCTAGAAATTCTCTAACTACCGGTATATCTTTTAGTCATTTTTCATTTGACTTCTTCTCCATTACTTGGGCTACGAAAACTTGATATCCCCTGGATATATATCTTTAAGTTTTAGTACAGGATATGAGGTTTAGTCGGGTTTTACTTCGATCACCTCGTATGATCAAAGTTTTATCGTCGATTGGGATGTGGACGACTTTCTTATCACAGATAATTCTAGCATGATACATGGATAACCAATCCATACCAATGACGACGTCAAAACTACCGAGTTTAATCAGCATAAGATCAATTTCGAAAGGTTGGTTTAGCAAAATCAGGGTGCAACCTTGGATAACAGTATTAGTGCCTACTAGGTTTCTATAACACCCCCAAATTGGGTCGCAGCGGAATATGGGTCCGGGGCGTGTTACTTCATGAATCAACAACACAAGAGATTATGGATACAAAACTTTTATCGGCTCCTGAATCAAATAATACTCAAGCTAGATGTTGATTTAGAAGGAACGTACCCGTGACTACGTTCGGGTCTTGGTGAGCGTTCTTGTCCCTCAGCAAGTATGCTCTTCCATGGGCATTGTTGTTTGCTCTTGAGCACTGACTTCTGTAATGCCCTTTCTCTCCACAGGCATGACAAGTTACTAACACTGGCTGCAGGTTGCTTCCAGTGGCTGGCCCTTTGTTTCTGCAGTTCCTGGTCTGATGACCCACCTTGTTGCAAGTCTGACACTTGACAGTGCAAGGTCCTGTGTGATGCAGGGTGCATTTCTTACACAGGGGAAGGCTTCCAGTATACCTACTGTTTTCAGTTGGGGTGACAACATAAGCCCTGATGGTTTTTTGCCTTCTATTCTGCTGTTGGTAGTGATCATTGTTGCAGTTGTTGTTATTGTTGTTATGGTTGTTCTGGTAGTTGTTGTTGTTGGAGGTTCTTCTATCATCAAACTTTCTTTTGTGATCATTGGTTCCTTGCACAGAATTGTGCTTGGTTACTTGATCCATTAACCTCTGGGTTATGGTAATAGGCTGTTCTCCAAAAGTTTAGAGGCTTTGAAGCGGTAACATTTCCTTCAATACTTCTAGGTAATCCCCGATGAAGACTCCATAAGTTTTCCTCAGAATTGGCACCATATTGGACATAAGCTCCCAACTCCTAGAAATCTTCCTAACTAAGTCTTGAGATCATTCCCTTTTAAAGTCAGATTGTAAAATTCATCTTCCATTTTCTTGATCTCAGTTCGGGGACAATACTTCTTTATTAAGAGCTTTTTAAATTCGGACCAGGGAATCTTGTAAGCTTCCTCTATTCCAATAGGCTGGGCGAATGAATTCCACCAGGACAAAGCTTCTTCAGTTAGAGTACCAGTAGCAAATTTCACTTTGCAGTCCTCGGTACAGTTACTACGGGAAAATACCGATTCAGTTCGTTCAAACCAGCGGATGAGACCAACAGCCCCTTCCGTACCTTTGAAATTGAAAGGTTGGCAGCTCATAAACTCTTTGTAGCTACATTTTCTTGCTACGGGAGTTTCTCTTGGTCCGGTGTTCCTAGTGGTATTGTCAGTATTTGCCATGGTAGCAGCTTGTGCTTCCAGAGCTGCGGCAACACTATCAGCAACTAGTTTCCTGATGGCAGCCTGAGACATGGCTGGTGCTGCAGATGTTGGTGTCCTCTTGGGAGCCATTCTATCAACATTTACAAGACAACACAAAATAAGAATCATATCATAAGTCATTTGTACAATGTATGGAAATTTTGACAATGACTTATTTGATACAAGTTCTAACAAAGAAATACACATTCTTTGATATTACGTTGCAGGATATAACAGAAAATTTTGGAATTGACACTCTAACAAGCATCTAACTCATTAAGTTTCTCGGGGACTGGTTCACTTCCTAGTGGTTGTGGTATGATCCATAACGAGTTATCTAACTCTGCAAAGATAGACTTAGATTCCAAAATTTTATGCTCAATGTCTTGATTATTAATCATATCCATGATATCAGGTACAAAGATTGAGAAACCGATGTAAGAACCATAGGTCAATCCCGATATATCAGGGTATAGTAACGTAAATTACCAGAAATAGGATAGAACAACTCACGACATCATAAAATCGGTATCATGAAAACATCGAGGTATAAACAAATCACAAACTTCATAATTCATAACAACTTGTCTACATATTTTACATAGTCCCAAATATTGACAAGTTGGTCCATTATTAAGCCACACATCCAGTGGTTGGATTCTAACAAAAGTTATAAATGATAAGGATCTAGTCTAGTAGTCTGGTGGTCCTCCCTTGTAATTCTTGAGCTTATGGATCTTATTAAGAAGATTCTTCATAACTGATTGGGGGCGAAATATTGGATATCCTCGATGAGTAAAAGTAGAAGTCCCTGACATCGAGCAAGAACAATCTCAGTCGTCATGCCTTAATTGCTATCTCTGTCAAAATCTCATTGTATGAATTACTCGCCAATTACCAGACATTCTATCTTATCTTCCATGTTCTCAATGCGCTCAAGAGGGAGCTCATCTAAGTGATTCAAAATAGTCTTGATTTGTTCCTCATGGCGCTCCAGATGCGTCTTATGAGAACTCTCTCCAATCTCAAATACTTGAGGTGGGGCAGAGAAATTCAGCGCAAGGATTAAGGAAACAACGGTCTCGTTTCTGATGGTGGTAAAATCTCTTCAGGAAGAAAAAAATCTTGGGATCAAACATTGGTGAAGTGTACACTGAGATGGAGGCAAAACAGTTGTGAACAATAGGACAACGTGGTGTGGAATAGGTGAATCATTACTAGTAGAATAATATGCTTGCATGGCCCTTCATATACCAGATCATCATGGAAAGGTGAATTGCTAGTGAGGCCAAAAGATACTTAGGATAAATCAACTGAATGATCAAAAAATGTTACCCCGATGAAGCTGGGAAATAGTCCCGGTGAGTCGGGGTAATAGTCAGAGTATTCTATAGGAAAAAGCATCCCCTCAAACATTGGAATTAATTATGATGATAAATAATGAGTGAGGTAGATGTAGCATAATTCCTGTACAACCCAGTGGTAAATAACATAAGTTATTTTATATATAATCAGTGGTAAATAATTACAATTACAATTATCAGGAAAACAGTATTATTTTTTTTTTTTTTGTGGTGGAGGTGGTTGTTTTTTGTTGGGGGGGGGGGGGGGGGGGGGGGGGGGGGGGGGTTTTGTTTTTTGGGTGGGTGTTTTTGTTTTTTTTTGGGGGGGGGGGGGGGTGGGGGGGGGGGGGGGTGTGTTGTGTGGGATGTGGTGGTGTGTGGTGGGGGGGGGGGGTGGGGGGGGGGGGGGGGGGGGGGGGGGGGGGGGGGGGGGGGGGGGGGGGGGGGGGGGGGGGGGGGGGGGGGGGGGGGGGGGGGGGGGGGGGGGGGGGGGGGGTGGGGGGGGGGGGGGGGGGGGGGTGGGGGAAAGTGTTAGATGTATAATTATTTGGGTTATGTTTGATAAGATGGTATGGTGGTTTGTTATTATGGGAAGGGGTTTGGTTAGGATTTGGTTAAATGGTGGATATTTTTGGAGGGGGTGGTAATATGGTATGGTTATATTTAAGGGATGAAATAAATCCCAATAGATCTAACCACAATATTCGCGTTCACACTCAAGTTATTAATGGTTCATGATTAAATGATATTGGCAGTAAAGATAAACTTAGGCAATAACATATCAGGATAGCATACAGTTGGAAAACACTTGTATTCATGGTTTATAACATGTATCCCCCTACGGATTTAGAAAGAAACATATAAAGGTGGGACTATGAACTCACCTTTGTATAAAGGTAGTTGATTGATTTGAAACTTAATTCAAATGGAAGTAAACAGCCTCGTCACGCAACCTGGAGTAATATGTCAAGTCTTAGTTTGATTGTTTCAAAACTTTATTTCATAATGTTTAACGTAAATATTCATATTGTTTTAATAACATGTGAAAAATATCGTATCACTGTTCGGGCTATCATAATCCAGAGGTCACTGTATTTTTTTTTAAAACGTTTGAGGAGCTAGACACTTTAAATCGAAAATCCATGTAACTCAATCAAAAACGTTACCCAAATGAAAGTCCCCCTCACATGAAACCTCCCTAGTACGTGATACGTTATAAGATTAAATGATAAGTTTTTATCTTTTTTAAGCTTCTCAAAAGTCTAGAGGATATAAATTTATGTATAACATAATGTTCGAATAGTGTTTCGATCGACGAATGATAACGACAAATGTGTCGCGCTTTAATAAAATCGAGTCTTATAATAATTAAATATATTTTTATAATTAATATAAAAATATTATATTTTATACCCTTGAGAATATGAAAATGACAATATATACCCTTGGTATATATTAATTTACAAATTTAACCCTTTACTTTATATTTTTAAAACATTTAACCCTTAACTTTAGAGTATGGCAAAACAAGTCCCTGTAGTTTTTTGTTTAGAGTGTTTACATTTTTGGCCCGAAAGTTTAATAATTTAAAAATTTACAATTTATACCCCTATGCATGAAATGTTTTGCCTTTTTAGTCCAAATTCCATAATCTTTGTATTTTTGAAATCGAAATTGATTTTGAAGCTTATAGCTTATTACTATAAGCTAAAATAAGTAAGTTTTACGAGCTTGAAGCTTATGAAAAGAGCTTATGAGCTTAAAAATCCAAAATGGGTTCGTTTGGTTTAGGAAAACCAAACCATGTGGGTTTGTGGTTCAAGGCTTAAACAAGTAGCTTATACATGATCTAATAGAGCTTATTAAGGATTTAAAACAAGACAAGAGCTTATTGAACGAGTAGAAAAGCTTACTAGTACACGAATGGGTGGAATGGGTCGAAAATGAGTAAAATGAGGTTCGATACTTAGGAGATGGATCAAGGACTTCTTTTCTTCTCTTTTATGGCTTCTACTACAGCTTATACTTCCTTCTTAACCTTCCTTAGCTTGGCTAGATCATAACTTTGAGATGTTTTGAGTTTAAATGGTGAATTGAAGAAGTATGTATGTGTTCGTGTATATATAGTGCAAAAGGAAGAGTAGGGACCAAGTTTACTTGGTGTGGTGGCCAAGTTGGATGGAGTAGGGACCAAGGTGTAGCCATGGTGACTAAGGAGAGCTAGGAAGGTAGTATGGTGAGGTGCAAGGTGTTGGTGAAGGGTGCGGCATACCAAGGAGGTGACAAGGTTCAACTTGGTGTGCAAGTTTGTTTAAGTAGGTGATTCATGGAGGTGCTTGGGTGCTAGGGTGGTGACAAGGTGCTGAAGGTGGCTAGCAAGGTGGTGAGTCATGGTGGAGTTAGGGTGGTTGCTTGGTTTAAACTTAGTTCGAGCTAGTTAGGGGGTGACGGGTTCATTAGGGTTTTCGGGTTAGGGTTTTAGTTTTTAGGACGAGTAGGGGCTGAAATGGAGGGAAAGAATGTTTAAATATTGTGCATTGGAAGCTTGTAACATGTACTAGAAAGGTTGTACGAAATACCTTAGAAAATTGGAGGGAAAATGGCTAGTTTGAATGTTATGCATTGCCGGGTTGTACCATGGGCTTAAAGGAGTTGTACTAGAGTTTTGGAGGGAAATATAATTCAAAAGCTATGCATTGTACATTTGTACACATGCCTTATTAGTTTGTACCTTTGTTTTGTATGTAAACATTACATGTAATCGGGGTTTTGATATAAACGTTAACGTATAAAGTCCGTTTTATAATAACGTTATAAATAATACGTTAAATAGATAACGTATGGTAAAAATGGAGTTTAAACATATTGCTTGACATATTATAACGTTTATTTAATACAAACGTCGATGAAATTGGCATTGGTAGGTTGCGTGAGCACGTTTACTTTTGTAATGTAAGTTACGTTACATTATGGATGGAATAAAGCAAAAATCTTTCCATGAAAATGGTTGCATCTAATTTAATAGATGGATATTACACTGAGGAAAATCTAATTTAATAGATGGATAATTACATATATGAAAATTATGGGTTGTTATAGTCTCTCAACCTTAAAGAAATCTCGTCCCAAGATTTAGTTGGATGTTAGAGTGGTATTTAGAAATAGATGTGGATACTTGGCACGAATTTGATCTTCGCGTTCCCACATAAATTCTGGTCATCTTTTAGAGTTCCATCTTACTTTAACTATAGGGATACGACTTTTGCTCAGTTGCTTGACTTCTTGATCCATAATTTCTATTGGTTCTTCCACAAATTTAAGTTTGTGATCGAGCAGAAGCTCTTTCATTAGAATGACGAAAGATTCGTCAGATAGGCATTTCTTTAAATTAGAAACGTGGAAAGTACTATGGACATTACTGAGTTCTTCAGGAAGCTCAAATGTATATGCCACTAGGCCGACCCTTTTAAGGATCTTAAATGGTCCAATGTATAGGGGGTTAAGCTTTCCTAGCTTTCTGAATCGGATGACATCTTTTTGAGGTGATACTTTCAACATAACACGATCTCTAACTTGGAATTCCAAAGGCTTTCTTCTTACATTGGCATAACTCCTTTGTCGGTATCTTGTAGCTTGCAAGTGTTATCGAATTAGTACTATCTTTTTAGTGGTTTCATGAATTATATCTGGTCTCGTAAGTTGGACATCTCCAACTTCGGCCCAGCAGACAGGTGATTGACACTTTCAACTATAAAGTGCCTCGAATGGTGCTGCCTTAATATTGGCATGGTAACTATTATTGTAAGAAAATTCTACCAGTGGTAATTGTCTTTCCCATCCTTTTACAAAATCTATAACACAGACTCAAAGCATGTCTTCGAGTGTTTGGATGGTTCTTTCACTTTGTACGTCTGTCTCGGGATGATATTCCGTACTCATGTCTAATTGAGTACCCAAAGCATTTTGCATTGACTGCCAGAATCTGGATGTGAAATGACTGTCACGATCTGATATGATGGATATCGGCACTTCATGCCGTGAAACTATCTCCTTTATATACAACCTTGTAAGGGTTTCCATACTATCTGTTGTTTTGGTGGGGATAAAATGTGCTAATTTGGTAAGGCTGTCTATAATGACCTAAATTGTGTCATGTCCACTTGATGTTTTGGGTAGTTTTGTAACAAAGTCCATCGTTATTCTTTCCCATTTCCATGTAGGAGATTGTCAAAGATTAAATTAACCAATACGTACATAGATTGACTATGCTAAAGAAAGAACAAAAGGATGATTCAAATCAAATGATTAAGGTTGTTTATTTATGGCATTGATCACTTGGATAACGAAGTGTTTAGGATAGTGGTTGATAAGTTTTGACAAATAGAGTTAATCACAAGTTATAGTCCTTTCTGCACTTTAAATATAATTGTGATTATATTGATTTAATAACAACAAAATCCTTGCGGCCTTTATTAAGTTATTTATAACCAATATATTAGGTGGATTGGAATGATTAAAAGCTCCATAAGTTTATAAGTATCCTTTCGGCCTTTACACTTAAAAAGTCATGTTTAACCATTTCAATAAACACATATCTAAACGCTCCATATCAAAGATCACAATATGCCCCAATACAAACATAATGATTACTCACTCACATGATAGAGTTACAAAACACCATAACATTCATCATGGATTCAAACAAAGATTATATTCAAAAGTGAGTAACAAGTTTCATTACCAATTCCAAGAGTAAAGTATGGTGATTTCTCACAGAATTTCCCAAGAACCTTTTGATATATTTCAAAGCTTAATTGGACACACGCATGAACAATTCTGTCACAATCGCGTATAGATTCGAAATAAAACTTCAAAGATGCTCTCTTTAATGGATCAAAACCTAAAAGAACAATGATGAACTTTCAACCAAGACCTATTCCACTTTCTTAAGAACTTTGATTCGCTATTGGTTGGTGATGATTTGTGTTATCAAGGTGGTTTGGATCAAAGGTTCTTAGGCCTTTATCACCAAAAACACCCCTTCTAAGGGTTCCAAACGAATGGGGATGTGTGTTGAGAAGTTGTGTGAGTGAGATTATGAGAGGTTAATGAGGCCTTATATAGACTTTTTTAGGGGCAAACGTGGGCGCCACTTACAAATTAGTGTGGCGACTTAATGGTGTAAATGTCTGTCCCAAATAAATGGCTTGAAATTCTCTTAAATTCGAAAACAGAATGTGGCGCCGCACTTTTTTAGAATGTGCGCGCACATGTAGTACTTTCAGCTTGGTCTTTCTTGTGGTTGATAGATAACTAATTTTCTCTTCGCGACAGCCGCTTGATATCTACTAAAACGGTGTTCGTGATGACCGTGTTATGGCCAAAACTGTGGGCAGGGTCGTCCGAGAGATTCATTCAACTTTCAGTTATTTCTTTCGTTTTAAGTTAAGCTTCAAATTTATGTTATTCTTCCGTTATTCTTCCACGTCCATGTACCTAGAACATATAATAAACAAATACTTGATTAAGTACCAAAAATTCATAAGAAATAATCAAATAAATGCAAATAACGCCATCGAAAACATGTATAATTTAGGCGTTATCAGACTAAAAGTGTCAAGATTAGGTATCTTGTTCCCAAAGCTATGTAACCCTAGTCCTAATACTATAAATAATGGCTGGTTCACCTAACACCTTATTGTTTATCCCATGCATTACTCTTTTCTCTCCCTTGGTCGAAATTGGGTACCCATAGTTATGGGAACCCGAACTTTACGATCAATTCCTTATGTGTTTTTTTCTGGATTTTCGGTTTAGTCGAGGAACTAGCATTCGGGTAATATAGAGTGACGTGTAGTGTGGATACACGTAGACGTTACTTCCTTTTAGTAACTTGGAAAGTTTCGGGGTCGCATGGTATTGTTAGATACACATACGTATACAGAAGAAGCTCCGGTTCTTCACTAGCTTGGTTGCTAGAGGTACGTTTTTCCGTTTATGTTTTATGTTAATTATAGTTGCTATATGAGTTAATTTTTCCGCTGTTGTATCTCGTTAATATTATAAGGACCACGATTTCCCCAACAATAGCTGCCTAAGAGACATAATTTCAGAACATGGTATATTGGTTTTATAAAGCCAAACAAAACCTCCATAATTGCTATTGCCAAAAAAAAAGGCCACCGCCAATGATACGGAATTCCGCATCTATATTAACACCAATATTAGTACATCTTTACTAAAAGCTTATTGTTTTAGCTATACAATAAGCCAGGCGAGAAACTGCATGGTGAATTGGTATAAATGCCCCGCCAAATGGGGATATGGCAACCATGAACTTCTATATAGTACACAGAGAATGGATGCAAAACCACGCCGTGATGCCCCACCACCAAAAAAAGGGATCCTCACCCAATGACGCAAAAACAATAATGGTATATGTAGGACCGCATATAATAAGCACGAAAAATGATAATTATCTTCGACGCATAAGGCACCCCGACCCATAACCCAAATTTCTAGAAACAAAAACTCATGATGCCCACCAAAGATAGGATGGCCCTTAATAGTGACCGCATGGCTGCAACACGAATTCTCAATACCAACCCAGTTCCGGCACCTACGACCCATAACCAAAATGGATTGCAAACAAAAACTCTACTATGCATCGCATCGCCTAGATACAGGGTAGGCTTAATCAAGTCCACAATGGATGCAAACATAAATTCGTAATACCACACCATAGTATGGGCCGCTATTACCCACAAAGAACATTCCAAACAACCACATAGTTGCTGCAAAAAGGAACCAAAAGATATAAACGGATCTGTGAAACAGATAATTCCAAAATTGCCAGACTACAGGGACCCCCCCCCCCTATTTATATGTGGCACTTTTTATTCACAATTCCGGGGAGGGCCTAAATAAACACACGTGCAATTCTGAGGATGAGAAGAAACCAATCATAAACAATCACATTTTACAACATTTTAGAACAAAACCTTAATCCAATTTCAACAACTTAGTATATCCATAAGCAATACATTTTACTAAAGAGCGATACGCTCTTGGTAAAAGCATCCGCAATGCGCATTTTTCATGGCTGGTATTAAGATAAGCACTCCTTTCAACAGTTACTATTTACTTTTTCTGTCCCCTCCCAATTCTATGTTACCTTCAACACGGCCTGGCTGCAAGCACAAACTTGTGTTGCCCCGCCAAGAGGCGTAAACAAAAGTAAGAATATAATGGCTCAAAAGCGCACTCGCAAAACAAAACAAACAAATGGTTGACCTATAATGGCTGCAACCACGCCGCCGTGATGCCACGCCACAAAAATATGGCTCTTTCACCCACCAATGTCAACCACCAAACGATGTATGTAGACCACAATAAGCACGTGCACGATAGTATCTTCATCGCCTAAGGCACCACAACTCGTAACCAAATGGCTTCAAGCTAAAACTCATGATGCCACGCCAAGATATGGGTAGCTTAACAGCGACCCGCCATGGCTGCAAACATGAATTCACAATACTACGCCAAAGTACGACACCAAACCTCATACAAATGGCTGTAAACATAAACTCATGATGCCTCGTCAAGATACCGATAGCTTAACAGCGACCCGCCATGGCTGCAAACACGAATTCTTATTACCACGCCAAAGCGTGACACCATAACCCATAACCAAATGTCTGCAAACACAAACTCATGTGCTCACAAGTTAGGGTAGCTTAAACATTGACCTGCCATGGCTACAAACATAATTCAGGATACCACACCAAATTATGGGACGCTATTACCCACAAAGAACATCTTAAACAACAGCACATTTATTGCAGAAACAAACCAAAAAAAGAAAAAATCGATATACAGCCAAACAAAACCTTTCCAATAGATTAGACCACTGGTCACCCCTAATTAACATGGCCATTTTTATTTAGGATTTCGGGAGAAGAAGAAAAACCCTCTTAATTTATATGTAAATTGTACATATGTAAATTAAATAGTCAAAATATCAAACTTGAGAGGGTATTTTGAGCAAGGGGCGGCCATGTAGAGAGAAAATGGAGGGACTAAAAGTGTCAGGATTAGGTATCTTATTCCCAAAGCTATGTAACCTTATGTACTTATACAATAAATTAGGGTCCTCCAAACCTTCATTTGTTCATCCCATAAATGTTCCTACTCTTCTCTCTTGGTCGAAATTAGGGATACACATGAAAGGGACCCCAAACTTTTGATCAATTCCTAGTGTTCAATATTCGGTTAGTCAAGGAACTAGCATTCAGGTAATATCGAGTGACGTGTAGTGTGGATACACGTAGACGTTAATTCCTTTTAGTAACTTGGAAAGTTTCGGGGTCGCATGGTATTGTTAGATACACTTACCGTTTTACGGAAGATGCTACCGGTTCTTCACTGGCTTGGTTGCTTAGTAGGTCGTTTTTCCGTTTTATGTTTATGTTTAATTATAGTTTGCTTTGAGTTAATTTTCGTCTTGGTAAAATCGTATAATATTAATATCAGACCACGTTTTCCAACATCCACTTAGCTGGCCTAGAGACAATTCATGAACATGGTATATTGGCTATAAAGCCAACAAAACCTCCATAACTGCATTGGCAAAAAAGGCACCGCTAAGATACGTGAATTCCGCCCCCTCTATATAACACACCAATATTAGTACATTTTACTTAAATGCATTGTTTTAGCTACTATAAAGCCAGGAGAGAACCCGCCCATGCTGGGTTGGTTTTAAATATCCCGCCAAGATTTACGACAATCTACAAACTTTATATAGTACACAGAGAATGGCTGCAACCACGCCGTGATGCCACACCAAAAAAAGGGCTCCTTCACCTACCGACGCCAAACACCAAATGGTATATGTAAACTACAATAAGCAAGAAAACGATAATATCTTCGATGCCTAAGATACCACGACCCATAACCAAATGGCTAGAAACACAAACTCATGATGCCCCGCCAAGACACGGATGGCTTAATAGTGACCCGCCATGGGCTTCGCAGAATGACATTCTCAATACAACCAAAGTGCGGCACACCATTGACCCATTAACCAAAATGGTACCAAACACAAACTCAGAATGCATCGCCAAGATACGGGTAGCTTAACAGCGATCCACAATGGCTGCAAACACAAATTCGTAATACCACACCATAGTTACAGGCTGGCTATTACCCTCAATGAGCCTATCCAAAACTCAATTCCGCTTAGTTGCTCTTCACAAAGGAACCAAAAGAAAAACGATATCAGCGAACAATAATTCCAAAACGCAGACTACAGATACCCATATTATATGGGTACTTTTTATTCACAATTCCGGGAAGGGCTAAACTAACACACGTGCAATTCCAAGAAACAATAAAACAACACATTTTACAACATTTTTGAACAAAACCTTAATCTAATTTCAACAGCTTACTATATCCATAAGCAATACATTTTACTAAAGAGTGATACACTCTTGGTAAAAGCATCCGCAATGCGCATTTTTCATGGCTGGTATTAAGAAAAGCACGCCTTTCAACCGTTACTATTTACTTTTTTTGTCCCATCCCAATTCCATGTTACCTTTAACACGGCCTGGCTGCAAGCACAAACTTATGTTGCCCCGCCAAGAGGTGTAAACAGGACCTTGCCCATGTGTCAAAATTGTAAGAAGTGTACATTGCATCATACAGGACCTTGCACTGTCAGGTGTCAGAATTGTAACAAAGTAGGCCATCAGACCAGAAACTATAGAAGCTAAGAACTTATGTTTCCAAATATCACTCTATCACTCAACTAAATCTCGCGACGAGATTTCTGTAAGGGTTGAGGGAGGGTTTTTAACAACCCACAATTTTCATTCACTATAATATAACATCTATATATAATATACCACCTTTTTAACAGGGGATAAAATAAAATTTTTGCTTTATTCCATTTTGTAACGTAGTTTACATAACTAAAGTAAACGAGCTCACGCAACTACCTATGCCAATTCTATCTATGTTTTTTAATTTATTTCCATTATGTTAAACATCCTAATAGGTCATTTCTTACCAAGTATATTATCATTTAAAGTACCATTTAACAACGGTTATATCAAAACAGAACTTGATCCGTTAAACGTTTTATCAAAACCTAATTATATGGATGTATACATATAAATAAATGTTGCAAGCCTTTCAAGCATGTGTACAGTATACAATGCACAATATTTGGAAATATAATTTCCCTCCAAGTCAATGTACATAACTCATTAAGCTCAATGTTACAAAATATCCCATGAAGCACGAATTCCAAAACTAAATCATTTTCCCTTCCAAATTTATTCTAATTTCCTCCTCCACTTAGCACAATGGTACAATACTCTTGCACAACTTCTAATCGCTAATACCTAAAACCCCTAAATCATCTTAAAACCATAATCTAAAACCCTAAAACCCTAATTGCATTTTAAACCTAAACCTTGATCCTAAACCTTAATCCTAACATTAAACCTTAATCCTAAACCCTAATTATTAGGTCTTGTTTATCTTGAATCATACATAATCCTAATTGTTTATCTTTTTTATCAAGTGGTATCATACGCCATTAGAGAATTAGAGTGATTCGATTTGTG
This sequence comes from Tanacetum coccineum, assembly GCA_026074375.1. Lineage (NCBI taxonomy): Eukaryota > Viridiplantae > Streptophyta > Magnoliopsida > Asterales > Asteraceae > Tanacetum > Tanacetum coccineum. The sequence goes on along the minus strand of BQNB010049595.1, from coordinate 5,825 downwards.
AGTTTTTTACCCGTCCGAGTAACATCAAGTTGGACATTCGGGTGAAATTCGGTTTGTGATTTTTGGAGTTTTCGGAGTTGTTGTTCTTGTGGTGTTGGCATTTTCAGTAGTGTTTTTCTCATTCTCGAAAGTAGTTATAGTAGACTCGGATCATTGTCTTACATTTTTGGATGCTTCAGTATCACTATTAGTTTAATGTCGATAGAAAATGTGTTGTAATAGATATATACGCATTTTTGGTTCTATCAAAAAATGTATATTAAGAGGTTATTGATAAACTCGATTGAATATCGAGTTTTATAAGTTTTCACACATTTTCGGTATTTATTCGAAAATGGTGTATAAGGTTCTTAGTGTGTGTACTCTTGAAAATAAGTTACAAGGTGTGTTAAAATTCCACATTTCAAGGTTTTATCGTGAAATGGGTTTTTGAAACAAAATTCATACTATTTCTAAATAACTCAGAATTCCAAAAAAAAAAATTCGGTTCTATCGAATTTGACGTTATAAGTTTTTTGGATTATCCAGTCATCATAAATTTTGGTTTTATCGAGTTTGTGGTTATTGTTAATCCATAGTCAACGAATTTTTCAAGACTCGGTTCTATCGACTCTGATATATTTGATTTTTAGATTAAGAGTATTTCTGAGTTTAATACGTTTTAAGTGTACCGAGTTTGTTAGTATTATTTGTCCGAGTTTTCATTTTGTTCGAGAAGTGTACTGACTTTCAGACTACTTGTTATCCGAGGACAGTGTTGTCCGAATTTGACAATTGTTACCGAGTTTGGAATCTTCTCACAAATATATCATCATTTACAATCTACAAAGATACAATCTTTGAAATCATAAGAAATGTAACATCCAAAACATATCAACAATCCCTCGCTGATGCGGGTTTTGAGACTAGGCCTCCCATGCTTGAAAGGGGTAGTTATATACCATGGGCAAGTAGATTTAGACGATATATAAATCGAAAGAGAGAAAACTCTGAAAGTGGCTTAACAAAGCACTTGATGAAGGTCCTTATTAGTTTGAAATGTTCATCCCAATATTTGATAGTACCGAAATATTGCAATACTGTATGGTTTTACAAGACATGATTATTGCATTTATGATGCCTAGAGGTTATGTGGCTCATGAATTCTATTTCTTCTTTCTACTTCACAAATGTCATTTAAAAATTCTGTGGATGCGTGCACTTCGGCCAAGGATATGTGGAAAAAGAGTTTAAACGTTATTGAGGGAACTATCCAAAAATCAAAGTTGATAGAGAAACCTCATTTTTACAAACATAATTTGATCAGTTTGTTGCTGAACCAGGGGAAACACTTGTTTTTGTCTATAATCGTTTTGCTTAGTTAATGAACGATTTAGAAAGAAATGACATGCATTTTCTAATTGTTACAATTAACACAAAGTTTTTGAATAGCTTACAACCGAAATGGTTGAAATATGTTCACCCATATAAGTTCGTCTTTGATAATACGTGTTGGACAGGTGGATCATGTTTGATGATTCTTTTTTATTACCTTCAGCAATTCGAGAAAGAAGAAACTGGTTAATGTCTAAAGAGCAAAGAAGTTAGGAAAAGACTCGTGATCCCTTGGCTCTCGTAGCATACAGGGTTTATCTTCCAGAAAAAATATCATTTTATTATGTGACACATCATACGTCTGTGGTTGATTATGACGATGAGTACCAGCAGGATGATGTTCACACCAATTCTGAAGATCATCTAGCATCTGAAATGTTGTTACTTGCTCGAGCCATTACTTAAAATTTTTCTACTCCAATAATATCGTCTTACGCACTTTAATCCACACAGAAACCAAGCAAGCAATCGTAAGGAGACAGGTTTGAAGATTCAAAGCTAGAAAACTCTGGTATAATGCTGTGGAGGAAATAATAGACGAGCTTATTCGTTCAAGGAGGAAACTTTGAGGGATCGACATGCCTCCTAATGATACGGAAATGTTCGAAGGACTCTTCGAACCACGTCTTACAGGAAAACTTCAACCGTTCAATGCTATAACTGTAGTGGAAAAGGACATTATTCTAGGAATTGTCCAAAGCCAAGAGTTTGAGACTCTCAAAAATACTTCAATGGAACATAATGTTGCTGGCAAAAAAGGTATGAAGCTGGAGTAATTCTTACCGTATGAGCAAAATGTTTTTCTCTTTGCTGTTGCTTTAAGGATGGAGAAATAGATGATACCAGTGCAAACATATGCTTCTAATGGCCAGAATTCTACCAGCAGATTATACTTCGAATGCTCCTGGGCCAAGCTATGATTCTGCATTTATAGTGAAGGTACCCTCTTCTATTTCCATTAATGAGTATGAAGAATCAAATGTTATCCAATCTCATACTAAAATTATTTAAACAGTTTTTTGTTTATTTTTACCATTGGTGATGATCAAGTTGATAGCGATATTATATTTGATTCACCAAATGGGAATGTTAATATGGCAGTGTTTGAAAAAGTACCACATGTTCTTGATCTCATGTACGTTAGAGCAATTAGCTAGAAAGGCTATATCAGAAGCTGAAAAAACAACAAATATTTGCTCAAAAAGTTCAAACAAACAAAACATGACTTTGAACTAGTCAGCTTGGTAGTATAAGGATAAGGGTTTAGGTTTTGGAAACATAAACAGGGATTAATTAATTATCTCAACGAATTGCTTCGAGGCCGATTAAACGAGCAAAAACATTTTAGTCAACAAGCCCATGTCTCACTAATTTGTTCATGTTTAAGATATCATTCGAGATCTAAGAAAAAACAACGAGATAAATTAGAGTTAGATGTCAAAGATTACAAACGGAAAAATAAGGAACTTCAAAAGACTCATTTAATTTTAAAAAGGCAAATAAGTGAAAACAAGGATAGTTATCCTGACACGGTTCTAGATCTTGAGGCCAAACTGAAAAAGAATGTTGATCTAATTTTGAAACTTGGCAATTCCTTACAAGGAATGTTTATGTGGAACCAAAAGCCATTGTCCTCGTGTTATGATCAGACAATTTTAAAAACATGGTTTGGGGTATCCGAATCCTTATACACTCAAGCAAGCAATTTCTCAATGTCCTAAGTTATATCTTGCCTCTAGTTTGAGCAATTCAGAAATTTCTTTGAATGTTAGAGATACTGAGGACACTCTTGATGATGCTTCCAAAAGGCAACAAAAAGTGTACGAAAAAATGAATGATCCAATTGATATTGCCAAAAATATAGAATTATTTGGACAATGTTTATGATAAACATAATAATTGCTCTTTATAAGACTTTGTTCCTCAAAAAGAGCTTTCTGTTGAGGAAAAATATTTTTCATCTTCTTTTATTCCTTCTGACAAGACTTCAAATGCAACTCCTTCTATCCCGGCATCAATGCCGAGTGAGTCACCTTTGATCATTGAATTTGATAAAATAAAAAATTGTTTTCAAAAGTTGTCTGAGTTAATTCAAAATAACTGTAAAAGAGCAAGCATCTTTTACACATCACCTAAAGAAATACAACTCAATGATTTTTGTCAAGATCAATTCAAACCAATTGTTAACGAGTTTTAGTTCTATTTTGAGTTCTTTAGGACATTATTTCAGAGGGATATAAAAGAGATGAAAGATGTTTTTGAGTCTACAGAAAGTGAACTTTGTGAACTAGAGAAGCAAAATGATTTTTTAAAAGATCAATTTTTGGAAGTATCTCTCAAGCAAGAAGTTGAACTAAGTGTGTTGTTAAATCATGAATGCGTAGATAATTCACTCCATGCTGAAATTGAACAAATTAAAAAGAAATCCATCGAGATTCAAGAGGGTTTGCAAGCAAGAATAAAAATTCTTGAAAAAGATGTTCAAAGATGTGAAAAGCAAAGTGTTGATTTTGAATTAAAGTTACAACATGAAAAAAGAAAAAACATAAATCGGGATTCAATTTTAAGAAATAAAATACTCAAACCCCTCTGATTATTTCTTGGATTTAAAGAATGGAGAAAGAAAACTTGAGGATAGAGAACGTGTCTTTGGATTTTAAGTTGAAATCTTTGATAAATACGAACTATGACAATGTAAAATTTGAATATCAAAAAAGCTTTTTAATTCATATCAAAAAAAGACTTGGTCTTAAACTCAAAAAGAAATTAATGAATTAATTGCTCATGTCTCTGAGAAAACATATGCATATGGTGCTATTCATGCTGAGAATCAGAATCTTTTATTTACCATATCAGAGTTAAAAACTAGACTAAAAAAATGGTTTTGAAAAAGGTTCGTCTGTAAATACTAAGTTTGACATGGACAAATGGTTCCTCAACTCTTTTTTGTGTACACACCATTTAAACAAACTCGTTATTCAAAGAAAATGGATGTTCTAAAATCATAAGGGAAAAACCATGTCGTGTTCAAAACCAAGTAACACTTTACCAGGACTTCACCTGGCCAAAACAAAGATAGGGGCAAATTCAAACAAAAATTGGCCATAGCACCTGGAATGTCACAAAAGTGTCACAAAACACATGAATCACAATCAAAACGAGGCCTAAACATGGTTTAATCTTTCTACAGGAATTGAATGTTTCATTAGTGTTAGAAGACCATTGATTAGAGAAGATTCACATGTCAAGATAAAGTCTATCTAACTCTAAGAAGTCAGCAAAGAAAGTAGCAGTTTACGTTAGGAAAAATAAGCAAACAGATAATACATCTGAAAATGTTATCTCAAACAAAGAGAATGTAATTGATGTTGATGTTGCAAACGCTTCTAAAGCGAAAACTTTGTTATGTGTTTCTTGTATGCAAAATGTGCTTATTCCATGCCATGATAAATGTCTTGCAAATTATAAATTAAATGTGCATTCGAATGTTTGTAGAACCTTATCCACTAAATCTAGAACACCAAAATCTTCTTATACTAATTATGTAGTTCTCAAGACTAGGTTTTCTGAGAAGTCGGCACTATCTAAGTCTTTAGATACTACTTTTGTAGTCTCCAAACCTAAGATGGATGTAGGAAGTGCCTCACAAGCTAAAAATAAGGTCTCTAGTGCTCCTAAGACAAAGAAAAGAAATTTGCGAGATAAATTTTTAAGCACATACATGAAGAACAAGATTTTGAAACAAGTCTACAATTATGGCAAGTGGTTTGCAACAACCAAATGTTGTTTGGTCTCCTGTTAACACAAAACCGAATAATATGGTCATAATTAGTCCGCCTTCATCTGAAAAAAACCATCGGTTTCTGTTAAGAAATGGGTAGTCAAATTGCCCACTTGTCCATGTGCTGTTTCTTCTTGTGTTGCAGGTAGTTCAGATTGTTCTGTGGATTGTTGATAGTGGTTGTTCAAAGCATATGACGGGTGATCGATCACTGCTGAAAAATTTCATTGAGAAATTCATAGGCACCGTTCGCTTAGGAAATGATAATTTTGCAGCAATCACAGGCTATGGCGATTATATACAGGGCAATATTACTATTTTTCATGTATATTATGTTGAAGGTCTTGGACATAATCTCTTTAGCGTTGGGCAATTTTGTGATGGTGATTTAGAAGTGTCTTTTCGTTCCAAGACATGTTACGTGCGAAATCTAGAAGGAGATGATTTGCTTACAGGAGGACGCGAATCTAATTTGTATACTATCTCCATTTCTAACATGGCTGCTTCTTCACCTGTTTGTATAATGTCCAAAGCAACTTTGACAAAATCTTGGTTATGGCACCGTCGACTCTCGCATCTTAATTTTGGTACCATAAACGATCTTACCGGACTGGACTTGGTTGATGGTCTTCTAAAGTTCAAATATGGAAAGGATCACCTTTGTTCTGCT